>OMNZ01095884.1:0-11117 GCA_900303255.1 Lesueurigobius sanzi
TAAAAAGTGTCACAAAATTAATTTAAAAATGGTGTACATTTTTTATTGACAAATGATACTGAATACTATATTGAATTTTTTTATACTAATTTTTTTGATTGTCAAAAAATTTGACATAATTTTTTACATAATTGTTTGACACTCGATTTTTTTGACAAAAAGTTTTGATTGTCAAAAATATTTTTGACAATCAAATTGTATCGAATAATTTTTCGATACAATTTTTTTTGATTGTCAAAAAAATTCAGTAAAAAATGTAGTTTCAAAACATTCAGTAATACATCGAGTGTCAAAAAATTTAGTAAAAAAAATCAATAAAAAATCAAGTCAAATAATTCAGTAAAAAATTGTCACAAAATAAAAAATAAAAAATCAGTAAAAAATCGAGTCAAATTCAGTGAAAAATTGGGTGTCAAAAATTGAGTCACAAAATAAAAAATGTCAAAACATTCAGTAAAAAATCTAGTGTCAAAAATTGTTTCAAATAGTTTGTTGGATCTTTCAAAATTGAATTTTTTGTCGCTCAATTTTTTTGACAGATTCTTTTCCCACTAATTTGTACACTGAATTATAACGCAGTATTTATTTTCAAATATGTTTTTGTTTGCGTTCACATGATTCAAATGTAAAACCCAGTTACATATACTCATGGTACATAAAAGCTGATAATAAAACCACAGACGAACCTTCGTACGGTTTAGCTCGACGATACGAGAGGGAAAATGTAGAATGATTGAACGCAGTCCGTGATGATGATGGGGAGCTCTGAGCAGACGTCCGGAGCGACTGAATGTGGGCCTTGTAAATCAGATATATATATTTGAAAAAAAAAACGTACTCATTTCTGTGTTTGATTCTCGTTTTGTGTCACATGAAAAAGAAGCTCGATTCACCAGCGCAACAACTCGGCTCAGTCCACGCGAGCAATGTCCGCACTCACAAAATATTTTTATGCCGAAAATGATCATAAACAAATGGGGAAACTACTGTAATTCATTTAAAGTGGATGGAAGATTGACATAAAGTTTAGGTCAATATTCATTATTTTACAACAAATTTCTGAAAGGTTTTGAAATTTTGAAGAACGCCTGGTGAAAACTAAAAATGAGACACACTATCAAATCTTGTAATATTTTCTTTTTTTTTTTTAATGATTTGCACATAAATTAAGAATTACCCCAAATTATTTGAGCTCGACTCATACTTGCGTCTCATTTTGAAAGTCCCAAACGGATCAGAAAGAAATATTTTGTGAGAGTTAACAAAATTGCTGCCATCATCATCATCATTGCCTCTTTCGCCTCAAACTTGACAAACCTTAAGTTAAAAAGCGATGTCTTTTTCTATTGTTTTTTTTTTTGTTTTAGATCAGTTTGAAAAGAAAATCAGCTTTTGTGAAGGAAAAAAAAACTAAAAATGCTGCTGTCGTTTGGTTCGGCGTAAACAACGAATCCACCACACGTCATTAAAGAGACAAATGTGTGCCTTTTCACAATAAAACTGTTGCCAATTGAAACCAACCCAAAGCAGAGAACGTCCTGGTGCCCAAACCCTTTTATTCTGAAGGGAACAGTGAAAATGAGGATTTCCTTTTCCAAAGGTTTCTTATTAACTTTGAGTAAATTATCACTTTTTCTCAAAATGTCCAATACTGCCTAAGATTTCGAAATTCACTTTACTAATGTCCCAACAGAAGCTACTTAATAAAATGTTGTATTTTACTGAAGTAGCACCTCATCATTTACCTCATTTACGTTTTTAAAGAAATTGCATGAAATGAAAGGGTGGCTCTGGAGGGGACCACAGTTTGAGAACCATTGTTTTAGCGCATCCTTTTGTTTTGTATTGTGAGCAGTGCTTTAAGTGGGCCGGAACGCACCGGTACTCAGTACCGCCACTTCTAAAAATACCTCTTGAGAGTACCGCCACTTCTTTGTGCGCCAAGAACGTGCTCACAGAACGTGCTCACAGAGTACCAGAACGCTAATCAGCGAGGCTTTTCAGAGCACACTTCACAACGCATGCTTGCTACAAGCCTGAAGCCAATAGGGCTGATGGCACAGACTAATGCAGGCAGCACAGTGAGCAGGAGAGGTGTGAGGATGCTGCTGCCTCTCTCCTCACGTAGAAGCTACCAACGACATCATTCACAAAGTT
This sequence comes from Lesueurigobius sanzi, assembly GCA_900303255.1. NCBI lineage: Eukaryota > Metazoa > Chordata > Actinopteri > Gobiiformes > Gobiidae > Lesueurigobius > Lesueurigobius sanzi. Next base: position 2,158 of record OMNZ01095884.1, read on the forward strand.
AAGTCTTAAATGCGTCGCCACGGAGGAAACGTGGAGCGCATATCAGTTCCCTCCTGTTCCCTCTCTCCCGCTCTCTCCCTCTCTCTCACGTACACCAGAGAATAGCGCACCAAATACGTCAGTTGCTAACCACATACACAAACCAGAGAAGCACTGGCTTTAGTCTAAACTGAATAGTGAGCCTATAGCAGACTCTGCTGTGTGTGCTGTAGTTTGAGGCCGGTGCAGCTGTGCCCCCGCTCCTCTAACCCCTGTGGCCAGGCCCTACCACTCTCATCGCTGCCCACTGAGTAACTTATTAATTCCTGGCGCTGCTACGAATATAATTGTGTTTTACTTTTATATGGAGGTCAGGTGACTGCTGTAGCGCATTAAACACCCTTAAATATGATTGTGACAACCTCCGTGGAAAAAAATGTACACCACGCAGCTTCGAACCAACAAGCTTTGTATTCAAAAACGAGACCTCTACTCGGTGAGCTATAATTACATCGGCAAAAGAGAGTACTGGCACTTATTTTAGTCCACTTAAAGCACTGATTGAGAGATTCTTTTTGCCTTTTACTCAAAAAAAAAAAAAAAAAGTTGCCATTACATTTTTTTTTAGGTTTACATTTAGTTGTTATTCAGGTTGAAAACATGTGGCCAAATATTAAATGACTTGCATATTAAAATGATAAACAATAGGTTGCGTTCAAGTGACGTCACAACATTGTAAACAAGCATATTGTTTAAAATTGGGGTGAAATTTTGTCCTGGCGACTATGACTGTCAACATGCAGATTTCTGATCTTAGTTTATTGATAGTTGACTGTGCATAACGTTCAAATCAAGATGGCGCTAGCTCCACAAACCTTCATTTCCGGTTCCGGTATTAGCGTAGCATAGCATAGCATTAGCATCGTACTACTTACCCTCGTAGTCGTTTATACAACACGATACAAACAGTTTGAGCCTCCTGGACCTCCCGAAAACAACCATCAACGACATCCACATGCCGTACGTTCCCGTGGCAACCGCAGAGCCAATTAGGAGTGAGGTTCTTGAGGGCAAGTAGGCAATGCTAATGCTATGCTAATACCGGAACCGGAAATGAAGGTGGCGTTCGTGAAGCTAGCACTAGCTTGACTCGAACGTTATGCACAGAGTCACTTCTGAAACGTGAACGCAACCTATTCAAAACTAAGTGCAATGGATGTTTTTGTCTTTAAGTGGTCTTTATACACACCAATGTTTTTTATGCTTTTTAAATTTGTTCTTGACAATTATGGGAGAAAAATTCTCTTCATCCAAATCCAAACACAATATTAAGTTCTGCTTTGAAAATATAGAGGATTAATTCGGTGACACTGAAGTAAAACAAGAATGTTCTTATTCATACAAAAAGTAAATTGTTGCATCAAACCCAAACTCATTCCAATAAATCAGACATGAACATTTCTATCCCCTTAATGTTTATTTTGTTGTTTTCTAACTTTGTGCCAAAAAAACGTTGGAACCAAACGCAGCAGGGTTCGTTTGACAGCATTTCGTCATTTCATTTAAATCCATCTAGTCTCACTGTTTTTTCAACAGAGTTTAGGCCCATTTTAAAAGATTCCAAGCAAGAAATGGAGCCACTTTTATTATTTATTTTCCCTCAATCTTAAAGGTGCACTGTGGAACTTTTTACACCAACAAAAACCTTGACATCAGTGCGTATCTGACCTTTTAGTGAGGCAGTTTTTAGGGTTTCTGGTAGGTTTTCTCTGCTGGTGGAACCGTCTCCATGGTTAGCATCATAAAGGCCACTGAGCCATTAAAAGGTCAAATAGACACTAATATAAAGGGTGTTTTTGCATGAAAAGCTCCACAATGGACCTTTTTAATGTTCCATCATGAACTAAAAAACGAACCAATCATTTTTTTTATTTTGTTTTCCAATTTTTGACGATATATACGTATATATTTATCTAAAAGTTTAAAGTTTTTGTCTTCTAACTTCCACACGGTTCAAGAGTTCATTCTAACGGTGCGTTCCAGGCGACTGGTAAACAACACGGCCAATGCTAATACGGTTAGCTAATAAGATGCTAACGTTAGGAGAATGTTTCTTCAATATGCCGCCATTTTGAATTGTATCTGATGTGAAGGCTGTGACCAAAGCGAAACTGCCGTCACCGAAGTGGTGTTTAAATCAGAGGGGCCCAAAGTTTTACCCATGAAAGGCCAAATGGAAAAATATGGGGGCGAAGGGCCAAAAGCAATTCTGATTTACATGTAGAGAGACCAATTGTAAACAGATTTATGATTTAGATATCCTTTAATGACTGTGATGCTGAGTAGAACAGGCTGTTTTTGTGTACTTGATGACTACTGACAGTCTATTCACAGCACAAATTAATTAAAATAGACAGGGTTCCCACTCTACCTGGAAAATGACCTACCTTTTTTCAAGTCATGAAAAACACATGGAAAATTACAAAAATGTCCTGGAAAAAATTTACTCTGTCCTTGAAAATATTTCTCCTCCCTTTACTTTTCTGTAAAATTTTCCCAGGGAGGACACCCCAACCCCCCCCCCTCCTCATTTTACCATGTTCCCAAGACAACATGCTTTAGTCTAAGCTCAAATCTCTTCAGATCAAAAAGCTATAGGCTTGAGCCATTATTAGATTGCATGCTAGTGAGTGAGGAGGGCAGAGAGGACCGCAAAACACCTAATCGTAATGTTTTATGTATTTTTTGTACTTTTAAATGTCGGAAATTACCTGGAAAATAATTTCAAGTAAAGCGTGGGAACCCTGGTAGATACGCCTTACAAATCTAGGCACCATCTTGAGGGCCAAATGAAACCCCTTGGAGGGCCTTGGACTTTGGACACCCCTGGTTTAAATTAAAGTTTTATCTTTTTTGCTATACTTCTCCACTGGAGGACGCCATTGTTGTCTTCAGCTGTATCTGAACTCGGACCAGTCTGATCATATCCAAGTTTACAAGTTGGAGGTTGGAAATTTATCAGTATCAGTTGCCTGGAAGCTATTTTTTTTTTTAATATGCAGGATGGCAAGGGAAGGGATGCCTCTGATAGGCTAGGGAAGTGAGGACAACACGACCTCTGATTGGCCTAAACCCAACCCTAATGTTAAGGATAGCGATGATTTGGCATTTTCTTGATGTTCATTGAATTTAACGCTCTTAAATCAATCGGAGACACCTGCTCCTGCCGTCCTGCATTAAAAAAATCATTCAAATCATTTAAAAATATGTACTTTTTGTGCTCCACTTCCTGCCTGTCTCATACAAAATGAGCTGAACTCTGCTCTGATTGGTCAGTTTCCACACGTGAGAAAATAAAGTTGGTGTTTTCTATGACGCGCCTCTGGCTTCTCTGCGGACTTCACCGAGGCCGTGGTACCGCAGACGGAGGCAGGGGGCGCTCCTCAGCATGTTTTATTCGCTGTGCTGTGAATTTCGAGCCGTGACGTCCAGTTTTTGTCGTGATTCAAGATTCGTGTGAAAATATCGGACGAAACGTGGCTCTACAGAGTTATATCCTCCGCTTCTTATGGTGACTCTTGATATTATTATTAATGTACGTCATCGCACCACGACTCATAATCAGATCGTTTTGACATGTATTTTTTATTTTGAGATTTGTATTTTAGTTTTCTTTTTCTTATTAAAGTGAAATGAATTTATCTGGTGTGGACTCCCATTATTTTAAGTTACACAAATGTGAGATTTTTGGGGGGCAACAAACTTGTAATAATAAATAATAATAATTAGAATAAGCTGGAAAATCCTAACACAACATAAAGACAGCAGCGTAAATGGGTGAATTTACTGCAACAAGTAGAAAGCAAGAGGCTTTTAACACATTCCTTGTGACAGTCCATCCAGGGCCGGCCCAGCCTAATAAGCAGACTATGCAGCTGCTTAGGGCCCCCGAGACCACAAAGGGGCCCTTAATAGTGCATACTACATTTACAGGCGCCTCATGAATTTCCCTCAAATGTCAAATGGCTCCTTAAAATAACTAGCACACTGCAAAAGAAATCTATTTATCCAATTTTGTGTATGAAGAGTAAACTTACCCCATCGGCAGAATTCTTGAAATTAGTTGCCAGAATAAAGACCCTTTCATTGTTTGTAAACATTCTGGGCTTAGCTGGAGGCGGAAAGCTAGATTCCTATTTATTTCCGTTGTAGCTGTTATAGTAACGATAAACGAATGTCTAACTGTTGTAAATATCAGATAAAACCTTATTTTATCGTCTCAAATGTCGTTCCTCTTGCTCTTGCCCCTTAAGCCACAACATGACATTTTTTAGTTGCAGTTTTACGCTTAATAGTTTTAGTTTAATCTTATTTCTCTTGCTCGCATCCTATCACCTTATTCTGCCCCGCCCACTTTTGTTGTAAAAGCATTTCCTGTTTTTATTAGCACTTCCTGTGAGCTGAGATTTCCATTGTTGTCAATGGAAGAGAGTGAAGAAAATAAAAAGGGAATCAACAAAAAGCTTAAAGTAAAGTTGGTGTGGCTCAGGTTTAGTTTCAGAGGATGGACGACATGAAAAAAGTCACCTAAAATAATTTTTTTGCGATATTATCTCTGCCTTTTTGTTGTGACTCTAATTGGCTAATTGTCTGTGAGAAACTCTAAAGGACCAAAGCTGATGGATATATTTACATAGAGGTTTGTTGTAAATGTTACATGTTTCACACAAAAATCAAAGCCAATATCAGCTCAAGTCAGACCTGCAGTTTGACCAGAAATACAAAATGGCGGCCCCCATTGCAACTTCCTGAATAAGGTGAATAGAGACATGTTAAATCAGTGAATAATTACAACTCCTTATTGTAGGTAAAGGTTTGGTCATATATTTGTTTCCGGGTGAAGTTTATATGTTACGAGCAAACTGGACCCAAACCTGCAAATGTAAAAACCCCAGACCTGCAGCGGTGTCTGGCCTTAACGGTAAATTGAACCGTAGTCTTCCTCTTTCATGATAATCTCTGAGCTTCATTGCTGTGACGTCACAAACACACACTTTTGTCCTTATCACAATGATTTATTCACAAGTATTTTTTGAAACACGTTTGGGGGAAAAGTCCATGTCTGAAGCAGTGCGGCTGATGAAAGTTTGTGGAGGCAGCTATAGCGCGTCGTAGTCTTCGTCGTCCTCGTGTTTGCGCTTCAGGCTCTCGCTCTGTGATAGGCTGCTGCTGGTCATCAGGAGAGTCTTCGGACCAATCAGAGACGAGCTCATCAGGACAGGGGGCGTGGCCACTGCTGTGGGGGGGAGGAGCCACAGACACAAACAATCAGTCAATAAAGAAAACTATTAAAATGTTAAAAAGGTTAAAGGGGCCTTATGTATTCTATGGTTTAAACTGGTTTTACTGGTTAGTTTAGAGTGGTGCCAAGTTCTTACTGGTTTAGAGTAGGGCTGGACACTGTTTTTTCTAAACCAGTACTTTAACGATACTTTGTTTACGATTCTACAATACTACGATCAAGGATGTCACGATTCTAAATTTTTGAGTCATGATTATTCTGAGAAAAAATATTGCAATTTTACAATTATTCACAAATTGTCAAAATTAAGTGAGAAAATACAGAAAATTTCTCAATCTTTAACCCTTAAGATGTGCCCAATCTGGGTCCTATGGGGTCTAAGAGGTTAAACAAAGAAAATAAACAAGAGATTATATGTACAATTTTATATTTGTTTATGGTTTTCATTTTAAAATAATAAATAGGTTAAATAATATTACTATTAGCCATAAATATTTACAAAAAGGCATTTTCTTTGTTCTGTTCTCTTATGGATTCAATATTAAAGAGCACCTAAACATGCGAGACAGAGCCCAAGTGCCGTCTCAGGACTCTGCCAGGCACAGACACTTGGTCCAAAAGGAAAATATTTCTTGGTACCATTATACGCAAAAAAACATTTTTTGGTACTGGTATTGTTTACTGGTACCCAGCCCTAGTTTAGAGTGGTGCCGAGTTCTTATTTACGCCTCAACACTTCAAAGACCAAGAAGATCATTATCGACTTCAGGAGGAGGAGAAGGATTAATTGCTTTTAAACATTTATTGACATTTTTTTGGAAGACACCAACTGGACTCCAACATTTTCGTTGTACTTGTTGCAATGACAATAAAGATTATTCATTCATTACTGGTTTAGACTGGTTAGTTTAGAGTAGGGGTCGGCAATATGAAGAAAAATGTGCATTTCGATATTTTTGGGGACTCTCTCGATAACGACAATCAAGTGATCTTTTTGCAAACCGTCAAACTTTAAAACATGTAAAAGTTAGGATTTTTGGGGTCCGATACCGATATGACGGGGTTGGAAAGGCTGAGAGCCGATACGATTACTAGGGCTGCACGATATTGAAAAAACTAAACCGAAAACAACAAATCAGAACCAAACCAAGGCCAACAAATTAGGAAAGTTAACTAAAACTGCACTTCTGCACATGTAATAGGTTCCATGCATGTTTGGTTTTAGAGAGTGTTGGCAAAGAATGTAAAAATCTCAGGCAGATGGAAGACTTAAGCGGATTTAAGTGTGCAGCCCTCATGATTTACTGATCAAATTTATTGTAAATATAACTTATTCAAACCTTCCAAACAGCCTGCAGCTAAATATTAATTACTATAGCAATGTTTCAATCATAGAAATAAAGCTATCAATTCTGAAAACACTTTGTTGAGTTCTTACTGGTTTAGACTGGTTAGTTCAGAGTGGTGCTGAATTCTTACTGGTTTTGGGGACGTGGCTCTGCACAGCCGTTGGGATTTGCACCGTGAACCTTTGGGCTGAGAGCGAAACTGGAGTCGACACTTTGGCCGTGACTGAAGGAACAGACGAGGATCCTGGAACACAAAAACACGAATCAACACCGTTCACTTCAGAGATCGTTCAAATACAGACGCTTATTTTATTTAAAGGCGACAGATCAGTGGATTACATGAAAACAAATGTATAGAGTTTCATTGTATCCATGGAAATTCGCCATGTTTGTTTATGGGCACTAGTAAATGTTATCCATCAACTAGAAACAGTCTAAAAACTGCAGAAAAGAGCGGAGGAACAGCTCCATTAGCTCCCGAGTCGTCACTGATAAATACATCTAACACATTGTAACGTCAGAATGCTCCTATATGAACCATAACTCCGGTATTTCACCTTTCAAAACCTGTACTGCAAATCCCATAACACTTTGCAATATGACATCACAATCCTGAACACTATTGCAAGTTTTGGTCATTTAGTCTTTAATTTTTGCACCTAAAATGTGTCATTTCTAAACCTAAATGTAGTAAATTGAATAAAAACAGGTTCAAATGTATGTTTTTAGTGATATTATATAGAGCTGAAACGATTAATCTTGACAGAATTGTCTAATTATAGCCAGAAAATATATACAGTATATCCCCCCCCCCCACAGATCATGTCCAAATCTAATATATACATGATGTGAAAGTTATTAATGTTAAGCATTTATTATTTATCAGGACACTAACCAATCTGTTTGAAATGTTGCTTCTTTAGGGACAAACTAATGAGAAATTAAGAATAAGTGGTGTTATTTATGTCAGAAATGTGGTTCTCCTTTCAAATTCCAGTGTTTCCCACAAATTTGAAAGAGATTATGGTGGCACAGGTGGTCTTCAAATCATTTAATCTAATATCTGTCATTTTGATAGTTAAATTTAGATAAACTTTATTGTGTCACTGTAACTCAAATGGTAATCTTGGAAACAAAACAAAGATTTGGGAATAGAATAATTAGTAGAAAGAAATCATATAAGTATTTGAGTAAAAATTCTACATTGTACTGATATTTTATCTTAATCCAATTTTTGGACAGTATAGTTAATGTTATGTGTTTATGTTCAGACAAGAAGCACATGGATTGTAATTTCCAATCCAAATGTCTTGCTTAGCTTGTTTTTAGACTATGGTGGAGAAAATTAGACCATGGGGGGCCGCCATAGTCGTTATTAATGGGAAACACTGAATTCTGCTCTAAAGTAATTACTCGATTAATCAATGTAAATAATCAATAGATTAATCGATTACTAAAATAACCGATAGCTGCAGCTCTAATATGATATACAAAGATGTATTTCAGAGAAGATTTTGGATTTCATATTTAGTCTTTGAATAAAATGGTTATCACTGGGGGAAAAAATGGTAAACATTCAAATTTTGTCTGGTTTTTGGCTCCTTAAATCAGGCTAGGAATTAGATATTGAAAAATTCATCTGAACAGACCTTCAAAATATAAGTTTGGAGTCTGTAGGAGCTGCTAAAGTGGTTTGTTGTCACCACAATGAATGTGAGAAAGATGCATTTCGATAAAATGGGCATCGAAGTTACAATTTTCCATATAGTTCTACGGAGAAACCATGAACCAGTGAATAATTACACTCTTTCTGTAAAGATTGGGTCATTTATTTGTTTCCAGGTGAAAGTTTGTAAAAATTGAAAGAGTTGTGCTACAGTGTCTCCCCTTATATTGTAACTGTTCAGTCAAATATCATTCATATTGCACATCACAAGTTTTTTTTCAATGTTATGCAGCCATACTTTGAAGTTAAAGTTCCCATATTCTTAACTGCTTTGGTGCAAGGACCCACCATAATCCAGGGATGACAAATAAGAATTGAATTATTGAAAAATCATGTAGAAATCAGAATTTTCCCAACAATGTATTGCACTTAATTAGCATATAGGGGTGAAAATCTGATCAAAACAACACATTTACAGTCATTTTAATGGTTTCTGGCTTTTCTATACTTCTTTCAGTAGACAATATGGATAGAAATGTTCATATGGAAAGGTTTGCGACCCACTGCCCTAATGTGAAGGTCAGGCCGTTGCTTTGTTTCCACGTGAACGTTTATATGTTCAGAGAAAAGTGGCCCAAAACAACAGCTGCAGTGGCCTTTTAAG
>OMNZ01095892.1:2352-16089 GCA_900303255.1 Lesueurigobius sanzi
ATATTTAAAATTGCTTAACTAGAATTGTTCATGGAGGTATATCAACTTCTTTCATTTATTAAAATTTGTATTATTCGTACACAAATTGTTTCTGTTGAAATAGTTGAACCGTGCTTGGGGGTGGGGCTGCAGGAGGTTTAGGATTTTGGAGACCTAGAGGAGGCCCTCTTTGATTGGTTATGGGTTTTGACCAATGGTGGCACAGCCCAGCCCACTCACAGCGCCAGCAGAGTGCGCTCTACGACATGCAACCTGCAACCTGCGCCTAGGTACTGCAAGATCGGGCCCATAATGTCATATCACAATAATCACACATCAATAACTCCCCATTTGTCTCATTTGCAACGTGACTCTGTGCTACTTTGGTGTTGGTAATTGTCCTACCTGACCACTATACAATCAGGGGGAATTTCCACGGCATCCCTTCGGCATGACTTCAGGCGGCACCCTAAGATGCCACGGTACCCTGGTTGGGAAACTAGACAACAACAACAGCTCTGGCTGAACACTAGCTCGGGACTCTAGTCGGACTTGGGACTAGCCTGTCCATCCATGGGAGAGGATCTCTCCTCATTGTGGTTCTCCTCAAGGTTTCCTCCTGCTAAGGCTTGTTTTGTTTAGACATTACATTTGCTCCTATGAGGCGACTCTTGTCAATTTGTCATATTGGGCCATACAAAAAAAAGAAAAAAAATATTGATTGATTGTGGGTCCTGTGGTTTCCTGAGGTAGTAATGGAAGAATACAAGAAACACATTTCCCCATTGGGACAATAAAATTATTTACAAATACATACATAATTTCGAACCATTCACATGGTTTGACAAATTAAAAATCTTGAATCTTGAATTTATTTCTTGTAATGCAGGTATACAGTTGCAGGGATCATCAGGATACCAACACCGTGGTTAACGACTCAATCTTCCTACCACTGAGCTTCTGTCGTGGCAAGATTTGACTGAAAAAAGAAAAAACGAAACATGTTTCTGCTTGTAATACAACACAAAGTATAAATCAGAACATCAAACTAAATCACACACATTCAACACTGCCCTTTTACATCATCATCACAACAACTTCAAATAAATACCTCCTTGAAACTGTTGCATCATGGTCCCCTTTATCCCTCAACTCTTCACATTGCACAAAAAGAACAAAGCACACTTTTAAAGAATATATTAAAGCACATGTATTGAGCACTCTGCTTGTTCCCAGGGCAGAGCAGCTGTTACCTGACTCTGTATCATTATTAAACTCTTTTGTACTGTACGATATGCACCATGGTCTTAACCAGTGCACAGCAATTCTTGGCCCAGGCTAAACTTGTCAAAACCAGTGTTCATTGTGAAGTTGGTTGCCCCTATTTTTTTTATTGATGCAGTTTGTGGTGTTTACAGTTTTAATATTCTCACAAATAAATGCTTGATGACCCACTAATTTGAAGTAACAGCCAAAATAATGTGCTAATGAGCTGTAAAATCACACAATGATCATAGAAACATTCCACACAACAATAAACTTTTCCAACCATTTATAGCGACATATAAGAGTCTATATGTGGCAACCATCCCCAAGTGTTCACAAACAATATAAGCATGTTTAAAAAAAATGTCTCAAATCAAAGCTAAAACCTCTAGCTTTCAGACAAGTGTCTCGGTTTATGACACTAACAAAACAAAAGCTGTCATTACATAAACAGCACAGACATGAAAGTTTGGGAAAAGGCATAGCATTCCTCAATGTATTGTAAAAGTCTTGTGTCTAATTGAGAAAATGATTGCAAGAAAAAAAGAATGCCATAGGACTAGCCTGGCCTTAGCCATCCGTAAACTCCAGTCAATTATCATTTCCCTACATGTTACGTCTGGGTCTGATCTCAGTGGCCGCGATACATCGGTTGAACTTCATCCTACCATTCAGCGAGCGGGGGAGGCGGGTGTTGTAGGTGACGTCAAGCATATACAGGAAATGATGATTGACCGGAGTTTATGGATGTGATTGGGCAAAATCAGATCCAATTGTTTCAAACTTTAAAAGGAGCTCACCCCTCCCACCTGAAAACGGAGCTCAAAAGTGAAGATCCAGACCCCCTGTACGAAATGAGTACGAGGGTATGGTAAGACCAGGCTAGCACAGACATGAAAGTTTGTATGCTCAAAGTCTTGTGTCTAATTGAGAAAATAATTGCAAGAAAAAAAGAATGCCAGGACACATATTGATACCAAAATACAGCGCCCTCTTGTGTGCCTATACTGAGCAATGTGACAACAAACCCGTGTGACAACAGACCCGGTCCCCCAACAATAAGCAGTACAAAGGTATGGCCTGCACCTAACGCGATTAATCAGCCTCTGTCATGGAAAGTAAAGGGACCCATACAGCCACTGGGACACAAAGGTTTATCAAAATAGGTTTATCAATGAAAAAACTACATTTGAATATAATTCTGGCTCTGTCCAAGTGGAAAATCTGCCCGTTGTTTCAAGAAAACAATTTATCAATGACTAAAATAGTTGAAGATTGCCTGGATTTTACGTTTGGCTACTCTCATCCGAAGAGTCCTATATTCCCCCATCTTCTTGAACCGCGCCGCGCTTGAGACACATCCACCAGGTTTATCACTCTTAATGAGATGCTCCGCAGTAGGACCGCACACTCCATTACACAGCACCCACATGATAAATCACACAGCCTTCCATGACTTTCTGACCTCAAGGGGATGTTTAATTAATCAGACAGTGGACATAGACACCATTAGGAACAGGAACATGGTCCGCGCTCTCCTCCTATCTGGACATACTCGCTCCCACACATCATTACGGGGCTCTCAGGCAGCAGGTGTAAGAATACAGAAGACCTCATGTGGTTAACAACACCGCTTTTTCAACTGGAACCCGCTGCGTTTAATTATGAATAATTATTGATCCCAATGGCATGGACTGTCTGCATTGTGGGGAGAAAGACGGAAAGATAATAACACTTAATGATAGTATGATAAAAGTAGTCCATGCTTATCTAGTTTGTTATTTCATCTGTTTATGTTTTTCCGGTAAACAGAAAAGCGCATTCACTCGTCTCCTATACGCGGTGAACTTTATGCTTTAACTTTGCGACTCGGAGGAGCTTTGTGGAAGTGGCTGCCGGTTCTGTGCAAGACCGCCCTTGGCTTGTGCAATGATTGTAACTGCCTTTGCTGTGATTGCTGGTGAGATCAGGGTCCTCCATTATCTATTTCGATGCGCCTCTCCAAAGGCTGAGTGCAACATGAAAATCCAAACCGTTTGCACAATTTTATTCCACATTTCCACTTGTCGCAACATTTGAAGCCTGTTCTTTTGCGCGTGGATGTGATCCGTGACCCTCCGGAGCGGCTTTCTGAAAATATATCTGGCCCCGACAACATAAGCAACTCCTAATAGTTTTGTTTATGCACACTGCGGTATGTGTACTCTTATTAGTTCTTCAACATTTGACTTTGATATGAACAAATGATGCCATAAGGCACACATCAAAGAAGGAGAAGCGATTTAAAATGTCACATGCATACAAATGTTTTATTCATTACTTGCTGTGACTTGATGTGATGTTTATAATGCCATATTTTCTCATTTTAATGGGTTATCCTCTGATTAGGAAGTAGTTGGCGGTGTGTATGTCTGCTATTACCACAATGAGTTTGGAAAAGAGTAGCATCTGGCATCAAAACATGAATGGCATCTATAGCATAAAACACCAGTCAAGTGTGCTTTCTCCATTCCAATATACAGCTTTTACAGCACAAATGAATACATATTTCCAGATGTGGTAATGTTTTAAAGTCCACATACAGGTGCAGGAGACTGGGTAACAGTGAATGGCGTCAGGGAAAGTCATGAAGCGGTGCCAAAATGAGGGCTACAGGCTGGAGCTGCTTTTCAGAGTGAATGGATTGAGCTGAATGTTCCACGCGCTGCATCTGTGTCACCTTTGATAATAGATGGAGAAGACACTTGTGCTAATGCTATATCTTTCTCACAACTGAAATCCCATAACCGCCTCTGTTCTGACACTCTTCAGTGGACTGCTGCTTTTTTCACTCACCTGTTTATCCAATGTACCACTTCTGGAAGAGAACTGTGATGTGACCAGGCTTCATGAACTGCATTTCTGTCATCTGTTTTATGAATGTGTCTTAGTGTTTAGATGAGTAAATGCCAAGTGATACACTGCAAAAAGTAGGTTAGAAATAGGTAACATTTTCTTAAGTAAATTTGTCCTTAATTTTAGAAACTAATAAAAAACAAAAGGGTTTGACATTTACAGTAAATTAGGACCGGTTTCTCGACTATTTTGCCGTAACTTGCTTCTAATTCATCAGTTCGTATCACGTGGTATATTCTCATTAGTCGACTGTCTGGTGTGCATGATGTTGACACTTACATACAGTACATTCACATAACGCTAAACCTAACCCTAATCCTGACCTTAATTGACTTTAGTTTCATTCTAAAATGGAAATGCAGTTAGGAAAATGTCTTTGAAGCGCTGGGCAGTGTGTTACACCTGCAACATTACAGTATTGAACTGGGACCAGATTTTCGACTGTGCACTAGTCTGACACTCCACGAGCTGACAACAGAGGCCCTCTCTGTTCGGGGCAGCCTCATCACGCAGCATTACACATTTTTTGCTATTTGTTTAAGTGCCAAGGTTTTTTCCCAGAACGGGAAAGGGCTTTTTACATTTTTACTATTTTTAAGGTTAGGGTTAGGCTTAGTCAGTTTGGATTACTAGCGTTGTCCTCAAATGTGGACAAAACAAAAACCTTTAGCTGGCTGCGACACGAATACACTCAATGTGTAAATAAATAAATAGCAAAAAATGTAGTGACGTGATATGAATTGACGAATTAGGAACGAGTTACGGTAAAATTGTGACTTCTTGGTATTAGTTTCTAAAATTAAGGATAAATTTACATATTTCAAGAAATTCTAGTTATGTCTATACTAACTTTTTGCAGTGCAGAAGCTTCTGTTGATCCTGCTGTTGTCACACAAGAGCAAAGAAGAAGCTTCTGTTGATGGAAGGGGAACACCCTCAACTCAATCAACACAATCCATTTGATGATTCAAGCCATACCTGGACGACTGAGAGCCTTCACAAACATTTTACTCCTAATGTTTCCAGGGAGCATTTCAGGCAATAGTCCCTGGCTCCCTGCCCTCTTTTTCGCATAATTTTCATCATGTTAATAACATACACACATTAAGAAGGCCACAGTGTACAATACACTCAAGATGAAATGAGAATATGATGTGAATATGATCACATAATTAATATATATATATGTTTGTTTGCAATGTAAATGAGTGACTGCACAATGGCAGTGATCAGAGGTGGAGGGAGGAGCTGTCACCTACAGCACGTTGAAATATTTATGCAGACTAACACCAAACAGATTGAATGAGTAAACAGCCCACATTGTAGTTTCTGTTGGATGTCGTACCCCAGCTGCCCTCCGTGTGGCAGTGTCCCCTCCTCTGATGACAGCTTCAATATAAGATCCTCCTGGTGTGATCTCCCCTGGGTTATCTCATCAGCGCTTCACATGTTGAGCCAGCATCAATCTGGCCATAGGCGACAGTGGACTGCAGGGCTCCTCGAGACTGTCAAAGACCTCTGTCAAACCCTCTGTGCCCCCCACGAGCCCAGGAAATGAACCGCAGCAGAGAGCAGGGGTGCACACTCCAGTAGACACTTTGCACTTAAGCTGCAGCTCCATTACTCACTCAGAAATGATCAAAAGTACAGCGTTGGCTCGTTGGTCATTTGATCCGACCAAAATGTAATGAGTCAAGAAATAAGAGGAATAACAACATGCATGAAGAAGTGGTGGTTTTGCCTATTTTTGAAAACAGTTGATCAGTGGACGTTACTTAAACTCGACATGAACCAAATGATGAGCCTTCTCTGCAGGAAAATATAACTTTTCACCAACTGACAAGCTGCCTTTAAAAGTGTTTGGGAGACTTGAATTGTTTATAGTGTTATCTCTCAATATTACAATTTATTTTAACATTGGGAAACTGTATAATAAAGCTGGACACACACTACAGGATTTTTAGCCAGATTTTTAGTCTTAGGAGGAGTGGCTCAATAAAAACTTTCTCTCATGGCATGATCTGTAGTGGGATCATCTTCACGTGTGTGTATGTGTGTCCTCATGTTTGTCCTTAAGGTCTGTGCACAGATTTTTAGTCGCAAAAGATTTAAAATCCTGTAGTGTGTGGCCACCTTAAGACTGGAGGCAATGGAAAGAGTCTGTGCCCTGTTGTGGGGTCTTAATTAATTAGTCAAGTGAGAATTATGTCAATGTCAATCCAGACATACATTCTCTGTATGTACATAGAACAGTGGTGGAAGAAGTACCAGTACTCAATTTTCTTACTTAAGTAAAAGTACAGATCTAGGAGCAACAAATTTAGTAAGTAAAAGTGTAAGTATTCACTTTCAAATGTATTTCATGCGTAAAAAATAAGTATTTTTCAATGATCTCTAAACTATTGAAAGAGTTAAATGTGTGGTATTTTCAACTGTGCTTTTGTATCAAACCAGATCTAATTTGCTTGATCGATTTGCTTGAATTCATAATATTTGACCTCATTCTGGGCAATTTTATCCAATGGAACAAGTATTTTTGCACTGAAATTAAGAAAAAACAACTTCTCGCACTAAAAATGAGATAATAAATCTAAATTTACTTCAAATTATATAAGCTTTTTCTTATATTAAGTGCAAAAATACTTGTTCTGTTGGCAGATAATTTTACTTGGCAAGTCAAAATGACTTAAAATAAGGTAAAATATTATGAATTCAAGCAAATTTAACTTAACAAAAATATCAACAAATAACAAAATATCACTTTTTACAGTGTAGTCCGAGTTTCAGTTTTGACATGTTTCCCTCATGGTTTAGACCTGGTGTAATCCTGGTTCAGTCTGTGGTATTGTCCAGGTTTAGACCCAATTTAGACCCAGTTTTCTCTTGGTTTATTTCTGATTGAGTTCTTGGGTTTAGACCTGGTTTAGTCCTGGGTTAAGTCCTGGTTTATTCCAGGCGGGTTATCATCATTTCATTTGTCCCTGGTTTAGTCCTTTTTAGTTTGGTCTTGGTTTATATCTTGATTCCAATCTCCGCTTTAGTCTGGTTTACTTCTTGGTTTAGTCCTGGTTTAATGCAGATTCAGTTCGTGATATTGTCCGATTTTAGACCTGGTTTAGTCCTGGTTTTGTCCTCAAAACCACTGAATCACGATATGACGATGTTCCCAAAAGAAGCAGATTGTCATGAAGATCAGATCACGATTCGTTTTTTATCATAATATGGCCCAGCCCTAAACACGTGTGAAAAATATGTTGATACGAACTATCCATCCATTTTCTCTCGCTTTATCCAGGGCTGTCTGATTCAGAATACATAAATAAAACAGTCAGGTGCCAATGTTTGTTTTCTTCTGTTAACAGAAGAAGCGTTTTGATTAGATCACACCATCTTTATACTCAAAGGCAACTGTAGTTTCTAAAGTATAATGACAAGTTAAGGTCGACATCTTGTTCCTAATCATCCTCCAACTCACTTCAGTTTGCTTCATTAAAGCTCCTTTATGCCCATTAGCAGCTCTAAATGTAAAAGGTTCATTCAGCAGAAAGACACCATTGAATCACTGTACTATTGATGGAATATAGCGAGCAATAAGTGTCTAAATTCCTATAAATAGAGCCCATCAGTCATTGCTTATTTATAAAAGAATATATCAGACAGGCCTTACAAAGGAATATGATTTGCATGAACAACATCATTTCCATTTTGCATTAATGTATTTTTTTTTTCCTGCAGAGTCTATTGTTGGAGCCAAATGTTTTCCTCCATTGTAGTGGGGCGGTGCGCACAAGGCATCACTTACAGTCTAGAGACTCTTGGATATAACACTTCTCCAATTTGCTCAAAATCACTTGACATTCACGGGCCCAAAAAGACACTATTTGCAGAGATTTCCTTACAGATAATTGTTGCGACAGCCTAATATCTTCTGCGATAATACCCCCTCTCAGCAGATGCTAATGTGTTTATGCGAGACAGCATGTTTCTAAGAATTATGGTTTTTTTTTCTAAAGCAGCTAAAAAGCATCCCAGCAATTTATCCTTGTTCTAACTAGCACCTCAGTGACATTTACGTATGCCAGTATTGTTAGTGTTTTGGCTGCCCAGACTGTTGCATACCTGCTGTTCCTATATCTGGTTCCTCTTTGTGGTGTTTGCTGTGAGAGTGTTATGTGGTGTTCACACAGGAGCAAGATGTCAGCAGCTTTATCTGAGCAACACATCAAACTTTGTTCAGTCTCTGTTTGGCTTTGTCTCAGACCTATCCAGGTATAGGTGCTCGGGCACTTCCCCCACCACCTGTGTGAATATGGTGTGTGAGTGATGATTTGGATCTCCCACAAATTCCCATTGTGTCCCAGTTTTTAAAGTAGAAAATATGGTCAGCCTAAGTAGGGCTGGGCGATATGGCCAAAAAAATCATGCTTTTCTTCAGTTTAAATCATATCGATTTTATCACAATTCATGTGCATAATGTCTTTTAAAGGCAACCTGGTGTTGTTGTGGTTTAATCTTGGTTAAGACCTGTTTTAGTCTAAAGCTGGACACACACTAGAGGATTTTTAGCCAGATTTTTAATCTGAGGAGGCATGGCTCAATAAAAACTTTCTCTCATGGCATGATCTGTGATCGGACTCCTCATGTGTGTGTATGTCTGTCCTTAAGTGTGTGTGGTCTGTGCACAGATCTTTAGTCTCAAAAGATTAAAAATCCTCTAGTGTGTGGGCACCTTTAGTTTCAGTCCAGAGTTTTGACCTGCTTCCCTCATGGTTTAGTCCTGGTTTATTCCCGATTCAGACCCTGTTTTCTCTTGGTTTATTTCTGATTGAGTCCTTGGGTTTAGACCTGGTTAGTCCAGGGTAATCATCGTTTCATTCTGTCCCTGGTTTAGTCCTGTTTAGTTTGGTCTTGGTTTAGACCTTGATTTCAGTCTCTGCTTTAGTCCAGTGTACTTCTTAGTTTAATCCTGGTTTAATCCAGATTCTGTGCGTGATATTGATTTTAGACCTGGTTTAGACCTAGTTTTCCCCTGGTTTGTTCTGGTTTAAACATAAAAACCACTGAATCACGATATGAGGATGTTCCCAAACAGAAAGAAGCAGAAGAAATAAGTCATGGAGATCAGATCACGATTGAATTTTTATCATTATCACCCAGCCCTACCTAAGTATACCATTTGAACTACCCTAGACTTTTAACATAGCAGCATACCCAGTTTAGCTACCACTAAAATTTAAGGAATTGTTTATTGAATGAATTAAGTTAATGCATGAGAAGGCAAAGACAGCAAGAAGAAAGAAAAAAACAGTGATGGTCATAGCAAATCTATAATCTGTAAAAAATACCATAATTGAGTAATTGTTACTCGATATACTTTCTGCTGCATCTTTGGGAGTGATGGTAATGAAGTGCACTACAAATCCGGGCGAGATAGACTATAGTTTTGATCTGGAAACAGAGAAAACACTGGTGAAGTCCTGGAGGGCCCTAGCTTCTCAAAAGGTGCTTGTGATGTGCACTCTCCCACGTCTTGCTTTCTTGCGCGTCTCAAGATCAATTATGACTGACAAGAACTCGGCACTTTTGCAGCTCGTTGGCGTTTCTTGATCTTCGGCGCTGGATACCAAGCTGAGATTCCGCTGTTTTTTTCCCCTTCCCATCGACTCCCACGCCCATCTTTGACACAATCTGGGATCAGGCAGCAAAAACCCCGGGGATCAGCTGTTACTGAGGCTCGCAGTCAGGGAGGAGCCATTATTTCAGTGTCTTGTGCAGACTTTGTCCTTTTGAAATCAAGAGAGGTAATTTGTGTGTGTTTGAATGAGTGTGTTTACATGGACTACAGTTTCCTGTTTTTTATAACAACATTTTTATATTACAGTTATATCTCTGATCATATAAACGCAGTTTCCTGATTATAATAACCCGAAAATAGCAGTTTTCCGGTTATGAGAACCTGGATACTCTGGCTGGGATTTTCCAGCAGTAACCGGGAGATGGCACCATGTAAACGCTTTCTTGCGCATGCGCTGTTCATTGTAAACAAACATGGCGGCGCCGAGAACGAAGTGTCCTATGTCTGGAGTAGAGAGGAGACAAGGGTGGAATCTTTCGCTTGGCGCAACGGAGCGTTTGGTCAAGACAAAGCCATTTTAGATGCTGTTTTTTCTACACGCACTGTCGAAGGGGTATACGACACGTGTGCGCTCGAGATGGAAAACTTACAAAAAGAAAATAATTGAGACGAAACAGAAGATGAAGATAAGTGGCGATAGTCCATCCAAACTTACTTTGTTCAAACTTATGGATGAAATCCATCATCGTCCTCTGACACAGACAAAGGGATTGATGCTTCGAAGATGAGCACACTCTGGCTCAGTTTAGTTGTTTGGCTAATAATGCTAATAACACTGACACTAATCCTTATTTCTCTGAATCATATTGATGTAGATGACAGTATTTTGCTCAAAAATATAATTTGTGCGCCTGCGCAGTTATAGCCTCAATACAAGAAGCCGGGAGACTTTCTGCCATAACCGGAATATTAATACTTCCCAATAAAAAACAGGAAACTGTAGTACATATAGGCAAAGATAGTTGAAGTGTAGGACGTTTCGATCTTTATCCAAGACGAGTATCTAGTTATCTAGTATAAACACACTCATAGAGGGGTAACATGATTTCTTATTATATGTTTTAATAGCAGTGAATATAAAGAGCTTTATTTCGAATAACAGCCATCATTTGTGCCTGAAGCGTCTTGTTAATCTCCTTGTTATTGCTATTTCACAAGGGGCTCAGCCACAATCAGAGTGTTCATCTGTGGAGGTTCTCAGTCGTACATGAGTTGTCCATCAGTGTTCATGTTGTTATGCTCTTGCACATTTTACACAAAATATATCCAAAAAGATGATTATTATGTGATGATAATCATGTGAAATAACTTTTATTGGTGTCACTTGAGCCAATTTTTTTTGACGTGTTGCAACATTGTCAAATTAGGCTAATTTTGGATGTAACAAATTGCCATTTCACAAGAACCCTAAAATTAGAGGTGAATAGATTATTAACCACTTCATCTTCATGTATGATTTCTTATTTATCATACAACATGCTTCTCTTTTTTACAGCGACGCAAATTTAAAATGTTGCGATTTTCTAACAAAAAATGCTGTTTTATGCTTATTTGTTTCTAAAATTGTGTCTGTGCTGCTTGAAAGGTTCTGTCTGTGGTAGTTAAGCGTAATGTCAGCAGTAAGGATACCAAAATAGGCCATGTGTTAAAAATTTTTACAACTGATAATATTTTTGCAATGACGAACCATTGAAAATTGAATTGAAATGTCAGGGTTTATACAGGTAGGAGCAAGTCAAATTTAATGCTTTTTAATGCCAGTTTAATGCCCAAATACTAAATATTTAATGCCACAAATAGGTGCGCATTCAATATAAATTTCCATATTCAATAGAAAATTTTATAGAACGGAGAGATTTTCTACAGAAAGTGTATAATTTCTGCCAAAACTCCAGTCTAGACCCTAATTTTTTGATTTTTGACAAACCTCTGCTGTAAAAGTAGTTGAACAATGTCATTATTTTTCAAGAACTTTTGATTTAACGCCAGTTTGAATTCAATTTAATGCTTTTTAATGACATTTAAGGCCTTAATTTTGACACAATTAATTTAATGACTTTTAATACTTTTGAATGCCCCGTGGAAACCCTGAATGTAGTGTTTGTCAGGGGAAATTTTATGAGCAGTGTAGCACCAACATAAGACATACTGAATGTCATGTTTTTAGTTTCATTTCACAATAGTGGCAATTAACAAACAAAAGACGTGTTATGTGGTGCATTATCAAAAACAGGACTATCATGAACACATTTCCTTTGTCCTGAAGGCGTGTAGTGTCCGTAACTTTCTATGCAGCACACAATGAAAACTATGCTTGCTTTTAGCTCCCTCTGTACTTCCATGTTATTTGTAAAAAAAAAAAATAATAATAAAAATTAAGCGGCGATGGTGGCCCTCGCCCTGTGTCGCAACTCCCTCCCTTGCGACCGCCCTCAGTCTCACTCTCGCCCCGGCCTCGCTCTCCTTCCGGCCTCGCTCTCGCCCCTCCATCGTTCTCACCTGCGGCCACGCCCACATACTTCAAAATATGGCTCATAGTGCATAATAGAATTTTTTTTTGGTTGATCATGACTACTATACCTGCGAAGTTTCATACAAATCATCAAAACTAAAATTTTCTAGGTATAGATAGGTGGCGCTGGACCCCAGTAGAGTTAGGGGCCAGTTAATGAGTGCGTTCTGTTCAGACTATGGTCCTGCATCCGTGACTGAAATTTGAGCTCTGTGGCCAATGCCTGTCAGTGCACTGTCAATTTTGTACAATATCTTTCAGCTTTAATCATTTAGATATGATTCATCAGAATAAAGAATGAAATGATGTGGTTAGAAATATCACGCTTTAAAGTACAAACCAAAAAACCAAATGAGAACATTTGCTATAAAACATATAAACTTCAACTCAAAATTGTTAATGAAAATTTGTGGCGCAAACCAGTGTGCTACCTACTGAGCTATAATAGGTCTAACCTGCAGGTGTCAATAGTAATACTTATCATCAAGTTTCAAACCTTAAAAAACAAGACAAACATTTAACTTTCACAAAATCCCCTCTGAACAAATGTCCCTGTGTTGTGAATTTGCCATGAAAGCAGAGTGTGTGAAGCAGGTTTGAGGCAAGAGCAGTGACAATGAGACTGGGACAAAGCAGGGAAGCTAAGCAGGGTCGGCCTGAGTCAGAAGCCGGAGGGTGACCCGGCATCGATATATTATTAGAGATATAATAAGAGACTGAGGCACACTTTATATATTAGAGATATAATCAGAGACTGAGGCACACTTTATATATTAGAGATATAATAAGAGACTGAGGCACACTTTATATATTAGAGATATAATAAGAGACTGAGGCACACTTTATATATTAGAGATATAATAAGAGACTGAGGCACACTTTATATATTAGAGATATAATCAGAGACTGAGGCACACTTTATATATTAGAGATATAATCAGAGACTGAGGCACACTTTATATGTCTAGATGCAGCGTGTCAAGTTTGAGCTCATTCTGAATAAAAACCAGGGACTAGTTCGTTAAAACGTAAAATTGGTAAAAATTGATTTTCGATTTCAATCCAATATGGCGGACTTCCTGTGCGTCAGGGCGTGGCGCTACAATTCAGTTTTTGGTTTGGTCTGACGTCTCCTATCACTGTACCGAATTTCATGAGCCTACGCCAAAAAACAGGTGTCCCAACTTCCATAGGGTCAATTTTGAGGGGGTGCCATTTTATTGTGGGACTGTGGAAATCGCCCAATTTATCGAATTTTTTCGCATCGTGACCGCGTCTGGCAATTTTGGTGACTTTTCGTCATCGTCATTGTATTTACAAGGAAACACTGCAGGCCAAACAATGTTATTATATTTTCAGGTTTTGGGCCAGTTTGCTCTCTTAAAGGCCATACACCTTTTTAATTTTCTTCTAGACTAGAGGAAGGACATTAGTTTCGATCTTCCTTTAG
>OMNZ01095906.1:0-17536 GCA_900303255.1 Lesueurigobius sanzi
TATTTGCAGAAAACGCTTATCCCCAACTAGACAATATGTTTCAAAATTCAGATGTAATTCCTGCTCTGTGTGAGTCTGTATATCCCAGAAATTGATTACTAAAATAGTTGACAACTATTTCAATAATTTATTTCTTGTTTCAATCAATCAATTTATTTTTGTAATGCCCAATATCACAACAGGAGTCATCTCAAAGGTCGGTATGGACAAAAACAAATCAATATCAGACATCAAGAATGATCAAAATAAGTCACACACGAATGAAATGTCACAACCAGGTGTAATGTAAGTAGCTCGGACATAACAAGCTTAGACTATCCCACATCCTTAGACCCTCCTCCACGCCGAGGAACAACCCCTAAAACCACATGGGAGAAAATTAGGAAACCTCGAGGAGAACCATTTCGGGGAGGGATCCACTCCTATGGACGGATGGGCCAGTGGTGTCACGGTTGGGCCAATAGTCAGCCCTGTTTGTTCCCTCGCCCAAATCATACAGAATGTATTTTACTTCATTCATGAAAGTTTGAGCGACCCTGTTCACTCAGCCCGTTTCTTCTTTGGCAGCAGGAAGTGTCATATTGGGAACCACAAGTCTGTATCGACCCCTACTCTTTTAAGTTAAAACACTTCTTACTTTACTTGGGTCCTGTTTTTCTTCAATCGGCTGCCGTCTGTGAAAAAATGACCATGTAATTATAAAGCATTTTATTGATGCAGGATAGTTTTTATTAGCATTACTGTGACAGTCACCTCGACAAGTGACCCTGAAAGTAGAGAACGTGCTTATGCTCATCCCTGTGAAGAAGAGGGATGTTAGAAATGTGTTCGGAAAGGGCACATAATGAATTCACCTGAGTTTTTTGGAGGGACATTGGGCCTCATTCATGAATATTTTTTAAGAAAAAGTTCTTCAGTACAACTTTAAGAAGTCTGATTTATGAGGCGTTCTGAAGAAGACAAAACTCTTCTTAAAGAGAGATGCCCCAAATTCATGAAGTGACACTAAGAACACCACTACCCTCAGTATCGTGAACATTACATTATATTGACAATGTAAATACAAAGACACGCCCTCTAAACTTCCATATATGGGCATGACAAGAGCATGAGGCAATACTGATTTACTTTTACTCCAGTACATGTGAGTAACTTAAGATAAGATAGTTCTTTATTGATCTCACAATGGAGAAATTCACTTGTTACTCTTAAGATAGGATCACACGGGGGTGCAAAAAGTCAGGAAAAACGTGCCATCAAGAACTTTTTGATGTATTTCATATTTGTATGCTACTATTTTTTAAACAATGTTACTCTTATTGTAAATATTTTGGCTAAAGTCCCTGCTCTGACCACGTGTTTGAACCTGCAGAGTGGCCACTAACGAGCTGCAGCTGTCACCTGTGAATGTCTGATTTACACTAACTATCTCTGCTCTGTGCCACCTCACTTTCATTGTCTCAAAAATATATTTTTAAATGAAATAATTTTTAGGAAAATGTTACTCATGCTGTGAAAGAATTATAATTTTTGGGTCCATTTTAACTGTGATAATATTCAAAAACTGCAGATTTTCTGTGCGTAAGAATCCTCCTGACTGTTCTTAGGATTTGTTATTCCAGATGAATTTTCTCAAAAAATTCTTAAGTTGGCCTTAAGAACAAATGTGTGCGTAAGTTTGTTTCATGAATGAGGCCCAATGATCTTTTAATTAGTCCAATATAAGTGATGAACTGCAGGCCTTCAGGTTTTGGCCCAGTTTGCACTCTGAACAGAATAAACCTTCACCTGCAAACAATCAAATGACCAAATCTTCACAATTAGGAGTGTAATTATTGCACTGATTCAACATTTCTCCATATAACTATTTGGGAAATTGTAAATTCAATGACCATTTACTTAAAATGCATTTTTCTCACATTGTGGCTACAACATCTCCACTTTAGCAGCTCCTACAGACTCCAAACTTTACAGTCTTGGACTTAATATTTTGAAGGTTTGTTCAGAGGGATTTTTAAATATTTAATAGCCTGATTCATTTTTTTGCAGATGTATTGCAGATATTAACTAGATCAGCCATTCCCAAACTTGAGAGTGTTGCAGCCTCCCTTACACATCCTAAAATCTCTTTTGGACCCTCGATGATAAGAATTTATGCCATTTAAAAGAAAATGTCATGGTTTTCCAATGGTTTTTGCTTAATTTTTCAAATGCAATTCAAAGAAACAGTGATAATTTGGTAAATGTGATACATATGAAAAAATACAGTAAAGTTCATTATAAAATCAATTTATTTAGGTGTGATTGATTTGTGGACAACCTTTGGAGGCCCCCCTGCAGTGCCCCTGAGGTGAACTATAGACAGTGTTGGGGAGTAACTAAATACATGTATTTAAAATATGTATTCAGAATACTCATTTTGAGTAACTGTATTCAGGTACAAATACTCTCGCATTTGAGGGTATTTCGAATACAGTTACTTTTCAAATACCAAAGGAATACAGAGAGGGAGAGAGAGAGGAAGGAGAGAGAGACAGAGAGGAAGGAGAGAGAGAGGAAGGAGAAAGAGGAAGAAAAGAGACAAAGAGAGGAAGGAGAGCGAGAGACAGAGATAGAAAGAAGACAGACAGAGAGAGGGGAGAGAGAGAAAGAAAGAAAGAAGAGAGAAAGAAGAGACAGAAAAAGTGTTGCTACATATTTTTAACCTTTCACCATATAAATGTATACAAAAATATAATGCAAATCCAGGTGAAAGTATCTAAGTATTCAAAATACAGTACACTGATTGGGCAAAGTATTGGGCTAAGTATTCAGTATGCTGTAACTGAATACAATTTAGTATTCTAGTACAATTTAGTACAATTTAGTATTCTCCCCAACACTGACTATATAGTATTAACAAAAATAAACAAGATATCCAAAATCCTCTCTGAACAAAGCTTTGTAACTAATATCAACTGAATAAAACCACGACTTTAAATCTGGCTTTAGTCATCATTTTGATTTTGTCGGTGAAACTATAGCCATTTTTACACATGCCTTATTTTTACCTGAAAACATACAATGACAGAAAACCTGCAATACATTTTTCCCTCATATTTATGTCAGTAATGAACAGCAAAAGTTTCAAATTAATATCACCCAATTCAAAATGTTCCCCTATTCACCTGCAGTGTCTCCCAAATGTCCTCCGTAGTGATTTTAATATTGTGGACTGTTGGACGGTGTAGTCTTTCACCAGTAACAGGCGTTGGCACGATTTATGCTTTAATTATTAAGAAAATGACTGATGTGGGAGTTTCTTTGTTTCACGGCAGCCCAAGACAGATTTCCTCTCAGGGACAATAAACTTTACCTCACTTTAACCCATTTAATTGCCACTGTCCTGGGGGCGCCCTATAGCTCAGAGCTACACTTGTATTGGGAAAGTATTTGTGAATACAGCGCGCTATGCAATACAAGCAGAACTTAAATTCGGTTATATCAGTGGTTCCTAGAGAGGGGGCTCCGAACTGGGGGTCCCAAGATGATTTCAAGATATAAAATAGAAAAATGTTGATATGTCTTTGAAAAGAAATAGCTTAGATTTGTGATTTGAGGTCAAAACACAAAGTAAGCAATCCAAATATATATTGCTAAACCAGATTTAAAATTTTGCATGATGTTAACCTCTAAGTCCCTCCTCTCTTGGTGCTACAAGGTACTTAATATGGCTCGTTAGCTCCCTATTGTCTACCCTGGGCTAACTTCTAAGCCCAGTTTGTTCCACTCGAGGTTAGTGGTTGTGCAAAGCCATTTATTGTCAAGAACTGAGTTTACTCTTTTGAAATCATAATGAAAAAGAAACGACTGAAATGTCCCTGATCTGACGTTTACATGACCTTCAACAACTGCCAGGAAAACTGTTCAGGAGCAAAGAAAAACTCACTTCAGCTGAAATACAGGACTCCCTGACAAAGCTGGACTCTCTGAAAAAATGTATGTTTGTTTCGAGATGCATAATATGTAAACTTTTGATCAGGGACATTTGGCTAGTTTCTAGTTGGAAAGCGTAAACAAACAGGTTTTTGGACAATAAATGGCTTCAACACTAACCATGAGAGAAATAAAGGCTTTTGTGTTATCATTCATATTCCATGAAATGCACAAGTTTACATATACCCTAAACCTTTGGCTCCAACTGTATATTGCTGATACCATATACAGTATTGAGCTCATCACTACTTTGTGATGTGCACTAGAGCAGTGATTCTCATCTGGTGGGTCGGGATCCAAAAGTCGGCCGTGGAACCATTTTCAGTGGGAACTTTTTTCCAGTTTTTCATTATTATTTACACATTACACATTAAGTTGCAGCAAAATATCTTGTGATAATTTAAATTTACTGAAAATCAAGTGCATATGGCCTTAAGAATGTATAATACTTACAGGGGTGGGAGTTAGTAAGTTATACTTCTTCCCACTCCTTTTCGAGTTTGAACAAGCCAAGTATTATTATTATCTGTTGTACATTACAATTGTATATGAAGACCATGCAAAATGCTGAGGATGTACAGATTGTATATGATGTAATGTACTTGAAATAAATCCAATCAATCAATTCAAGTAGTTTTGAGTATAACAAAAATATGCCATTGGAAGTGTTCAGCTCTTGCAATGAGAAACAATCATGTTGCCTCAAGTAAATTGAGCTTTATTTGCTAATCTTAAGTGCAACCAGATGTTTTTTTCTTTATTCATGTGCAAAAATGTAGCAACAAATTTCCAAATATACTGCAATCAAGAAAATTGTATTCCAAGATCCGTCGGTGTAGGTTCTCAGTCGTACAGGAGTTGTCCATCGTAGGCCAAGATTCTTCAGTCTTCATGTGTACTCATAGTTGAAGTGTAAGATCTTCAACTACGAGAACAGATGAAGACTGAAGAATTCATGGCCTACGATGTATTTCTAGATGTTTTTTTCCTTTTTTCTCTGTTTAAATGGGATGCAATAAGTGATGTTAAATTTGCTTGAGAATATTTGACCTTATTTTGTGCAATTTTGACTTGCCAAGTAAAATCTCCCAACGGAACAACCATATAATATCAAGTCAATTTAGATTTATTGTTTATTTTTTGTTCAAAAATACTTCTTTCATTGGCAGATCAGTCAAATCGAGGTCAAATGTTATTATTATCCGGCTTATTTCATGCTCTTTCAACAATAAATGTGTGGGAAATACCATATTTTACATTCAGTCCCTGTTTGGCTTGTGGCTTCTCATTCTAAGCCGACGGTGGGTCCTGACGCCGCACCAGATGAGAATAACTACACTATAGAACAGGGGTAGGGAACCTATGGCTCGGGAGCCAGATGTGGCTCTTTTGATGACTGCATGTGGCTCTCAGATAAATCTTAGCTGAATTTCTTAACTCAATGAGTAATAGGGGTTATACAGTATTTCATAAAAAAATCAGTGTGGGCTTGTTTAGGGTTCTCCTGAAGACGACCAGGTCCAGCTGTAGATCCAAATGCAAATTATGTTCCAAATGCATAAAATACAATGTTGGTCATAAGTTTCCATTCTTCTCCACATGAGCATTGTCCAATCAATCAAAAATTCCAACATGTAAAAACATAAAGTTGTCCAGGAACAGTCCAAATACCAAAGGCTGCTCTGTGGCATCAAAGTGAAACTTACAAGAGGCTGTTCTCATTGGGGCACATGGTTTTGTTTTGTTCATCATTTAAAAAAAAACACATCATTAATACTGCCTGATAATAAATATTTATTATTCCATAACTAAATGGTTACACCCCTAGTAAGAACTATTTTATGTATTGGATAACTCCAACAATGTTGCTAAAAAGTAATTTAGTTAAATTCAGAGTAAAAAAAATATTGTATGGCTCTTACAGAAATAAATGTTTATATATGTGACTTTTTTGGCTCTTCTAGCTAAAAAGGTTCCCGACCCCTGCTATAGAACATTGTATTTGTCAAAGTATACCAGACAGACCCATGCCATGCACGGAAATAAATGTTTTAGATAAAGAACTCAACATCATCACAGGCAGCAACTAAAAATAACAAAAAGTGTCCCCCATTTTGTCATTCAACGGCTCGTGTTATGGTAGATAATAAAGCCGGTTTTAGAAATTGGACGGTAAAACGGCGATGGAAAGTAAAATAAGGAAGAGTGCTTGGGCGCGTACAGGGGCCGTGATGGAAAAAGCCAGTTATTGAGCGACGGTGACAAAGACTCGGCAGAACTGCTCGGGGCCAATCTTAGGTGCCATTTTTCTCTCAAAATCTCCATCTCTTTCATTCGCTCCCACTGTTATCTACATGACTTCTTCTTACGCCTTTTTTTCGCCTTTTCTGCGTTAAATACTATCACTTACAACCATAGAATTTGGTCCATGCGCACCCCCCCTTTTTTTTTTTGCTATTATGAAGGACGAATGGCGAGAAAAGCATACAATATACAGGCTATTGATCCACGCCCATCACCGCGGAAAAAAAAAAAAGTGGGTTTCGGGGGGGCTGAAGGAGGATGGGGTGCGGGGGGCGCTGGGAGGGGGGGGGGGGTCTCGGACACGGCGATCGATAACCTACTCTATCAGCCGTTTCCATGGCAACCGCGGGGCCGAGAGGCAAGGACAGAGGGGGCCGTCATGCGTTCCAGCTCCATCACCCCATCACCCCACTGTCTTGTTTCCCCAGCGTTGCGCAGTAACAGAGTACATGTACTCAGAAGATGTATTTTTAGGTAAGGTTACGCTTTCCTCTGAGGGTGTTTAGAATACGGTTGCTTTAATAAAATCACAAGGATTACATTGGGTACTCTGTGGTTAGATTTAAGCCTCATATTGCGTGGCATCAAGAGAGAAAAGATCTAAATGACCTAGTAGGTTGCGTTCAGAGTTATAGAATAGTCTTTCAGATGAAGGGCAGGAGCCAATATCTATATGAGAGACAAAACCGTTTTTGAAAGGAATTTTCCAAAAAAATCTTGTACTTGGTTGATTTGATAGTGATCGGATTCATAAACCTGCAAATTCTTATGGCTGAAAAGTACTTCCTACTGGCCAACATCACGCACATGTTTTTGAATATTGTGTCCACTTTTGGAAAATAATTAGACCTTAGTTCATGTGTGCTGGCAGAGAAGACATTGGGCCTCATTCACGAAACAAACTTACGCACAAATTTGTTCTTAGGGCCTACTTTTTTACAACATTTTTGGCATTCACAAAATCTGTTCTTAGCTGAAGGAGTTCTTGTGGAAGAACAAATACTAAGAACAGTCAGGAGGACTCTTACGCACAGAAAATCTGCAGTTTTAGAATATTATCACAGTCAAAATGGACCCAAAAATTCTCAGTCTTTCACAGCATGAGGAACATTTTTCAAAAAAATATTTCACTTAAAAATATATATTTTGAGAGAATGAAAGCGATGAGAGGTGGTATAGAGCAGAGATAGTTAGTGTAGATCAGACTTTCACAGCTGGGGGCTGAAGCTTGTTAGTTGCTGCTCCGAGTCACACCTGTCATCTTGTCTTTGTATTTCCATAGTCAATATAATGTAAATGTCCTGATAATGAGTGGAGTGGTGTTCTTAGAGTCACATTCATGAATTTGGGGTTTCTCTCTCTAAGAACAGTTTAGTCTTCTGAAGAACGCTTCAGAATCAGACCTAAGTTTTTCTCCTAAGTTGTACTTAAGAACTTTTTCTTAGGAAAATGTTCGTGAATGAGGCCCATTGAACTTTGTGGTAGGTTTTGTTTCATGAGAATTGGTTCAGGAATTACTGACAAATTAGCAATAAACTAGAAACAAAAAATTTGCATTTTGACATATGGCTACCATGATACAGTTGCTGCCCTCCACCTCAATTTTAACAACTAGCAACTATTGACTCTTTAGAACGCAACCTATTAGCATACAGCCCATGTTTTTCAGTATTCTGTAGCTAAATACAACTTCAAAGTATTCTCCCCAACACTGCTTTTTCCATACGCCTATATCGCGATAATGAAAGTGTCATGGTGGCGTCGACTCCCACAATTAACGAAATTACATAAAGGTTAATGGCGGGCCGAGGGATGGGAGGTGAGGAATGGGAGCGAGAGGAGAGGAGGGAGGGGTGAGTGTACGTGTGTGTGTGTGTGTGTGTACATATGTGTGTGTGTGGGGAAGGGGCGGGAGGGGAGGGGGGTCTCAGTGACCTCTGCCTCGGCGTGTAGGTTGAAGTGCGCTGCGAGGCGAAATGCACCAAATCCAGATATAATTTTCAGACAAAAGATGCGTTTGCGGTTGAGTGATATGGAACACGTCGGGGTCAGATATGGAACAGTTTTGGTGCAGTAAGTAAGTGTTCCAGGGTTTACGCCAGGGACGCACATTTTGTTCATTTTCTTTAATAAATCAATAGGTCTAGTTAGCAAGTCATTATCAATTCACAGTTTGACATCACTTCTTCACCTTAGAATTATGCGGGTATATCTGATATTATTGTAAAAATTGAAATCATATTCTTGTTCCTGGACTGCGTCATCAGTTTTTGTAGAATTTGGTGGATTTTGTTAGGTTTCTATCACAGTATTTTCCTTTTGTCATGAACCATCATTATAAAAGTTTACCATTTCGTCTAAAGGCACATCATATCCTAAAAAATTATGAGTATGTATATTGTGTATACAGTATGTATATATTGGTGTTAATCCTCTCATACTACTGTATCTTTACCCCTGTATACAGCAATAATTGTCAGTTTCCTTTAATCGCTAAAGGCAGCCCTTCCCAAACTCCAGCAGATTCGAGGCCCCCCATATCAAACCAACAATTCCACAGGACCCCCAGTATTATGACATCACTCTTTTTAAAGAATACTTAATTAACATTTACATTACAAATATGCAAATATTAGTAACTACACTGCAAAAAAACTATTATGTTAAAATGTCTTTACATAAGAATAGTTTACCTTAATTTGCAAAGTGAAAAAAAACATAATATATATAAAAATATTTAAAGTTATAAGAATTATAATATATTTATTCCTATTTTAGATGCAATACGTTTTTTTTTCTTGTTTTAAGTGCAAGAAAACTTATTCCATTAAGAGATAATTTTACTGACCTGCTCAGATCCGTTTTTGCAGTGTATCGGCTAAATCCTTATTATAATTAAACAAATACAATGATATGAATTCAACCTTTTGGAGGCCTCCCTGCAGTGCCTCAAAGGACCCCCAGGGGGCCCCTGACCCCACTTTGGGAATCACTGGCTTAAGGCAAGACATTGCAGGCAAATAGGGAAAAAGATTTAGTAGTGTGATAGCATTTTAAAACTTTTGTTGTGTATTACCAGCATGAATATGAGGAAAAAATGTATTGAAAGTTTTCTGTCATTTTATATTTTCATGTAAAAATAAATGAAAAAAAGTGCTCATAAGTTTCCATCCCCTGGCAGAATGTCATATGTAAACTTATGCATTTCATAGAATATGAATGAGAACACAAAAACCTTTATTTCACTCATGGTTAGTGATTGTGTGAAGCCATTTATTGTCAAAAAACACCTTTCCAACTAGAAACTAGCCAAATGTCCCTGATCAAAAGTTTACATATTGTGCATCTTGAAACAAACATACATGTACCGTATTTTCCAGACTATAGGTTGCACCTGAGTATAAGTCGTGAGACCAGACAAACTATGAGAAAAAGTGTGATTTATAGTCTGGAAAATACAGCAATTTCCAATTAGAGTCCAAGAGAGTCCTGTATTTCAGCTGAAGTGAGTTTTTCTTTGGTCCTGAACAATTTTCCTGGCAGTTGTTGAAGGTCATGTAAACGTTAGATCAGGGACATTTGAGTAGTTTCTGTTTCATTATGATTTCAAAAGAGTAAACTCAGTTCTTAGACCGCCGTGAGACAGGTTAGTGTTACCCTACTGATGATGTGTTGTTGAAATGGTAATTGTGGCTTCGCACAACCACTAACCATGAGTGGAAAAAAAGATTTTTGTGTTATCATTCATATTCTATGAAAAAATGGCCAAAAGATTAAAGGGGTACGGTATGTAAACTTTTGAGCACAACTGTATTAGTTACAAAGATTTATTCAAAGGGGATTTTGAATAGTTTGTTTATTTTTTGAATAAGCTGAATAAATCTGCAACAAAATCAAATTTTGCCTTGTTTTTGGAGTTCAAAACTCAATAAATCAAGCAAGGAATTAAACATTGGAAAATCCCTCTGAGCAAACCTTCAAAATATTGTTAAGTCCAAGACTGTAAAGTTTGGAGTCTGTGGGAGCTACTAATGTGGAGATGTTCTCACCACAAAATGGTCATTGAAGTTCCCATATACTGTACTTCTATGGAGAAACATTGAATCATTGCAATAATTACACTCCATGTAAACATTAAGTAACTGATTTGTTTCCAGGTGAAAGTTTAAGAGAGCAAACTGTCCCAAAATCTGAATTTTATCTGCAGTTTCCCCCCTTAAAATCTTCTATAAACATGTACACAATCCACAATAAACTGTACAGAAGAATGATACAGCAAGCTTCAAAACGATAACTATATGAGAATGACTATGTTGTCGGATTAAAGACGACAGCTGTGGCTTACCGTGCTTTTTCAGCATTCACTTCTCCATTTCCAACCGTCGGGGAAGTGTAAAGCCGCTCTTTACATCAAGTATTTACTGACCTTTTAACACCAGGCTCCAGCAGACATCAAACGCTCGGGTTCAGGCGGACGGGCTGCTCATACAACACCTACACATTCGATACAGAAATCACTGAGAGCCACACATTTGAACCGGAATCAGACGAGCTAAAGTTTTCTGACACATGTACCAAAGATTTTCCCATCACTTCTGCTCAACTTGACATGAAAGTGGGGAAAGAAAATCAATACGGAGCAAAGAAAAAGAGAAAAAAACGACTTCCTGAATTTAAAAAAAACGTGACAAAAGAATCCTGAAAAACAACACGGAGCCAAGATTGCATAAGCGACGGTTGGAATCGTTGGTTGTTGTTGTTTTTTTCTCCCCGCGTTGAACTTGAGGGGCCTTGTTTTCGTGCTTGACCCCAATTTGGAAGGTCTGCTGATCAATGTGTGGCCCATTAGCTTGTAACTGTTAGCGACAAGAGCGCGAGGATCAAAAGCCAGAGGAAGCCAGACACGGGGCTGACACCGCGCCGCCGCCATTACCACCTCCACCTCCTCCTCCACCACCGCCACCGCCGCGGCCCTCTCCCCGTCTGTGGGTATTGACCTCCTCCCTCGCCCGCGCTTTGAACCTCGGAGACTTCCCGGCTTCATGTTTTAGTTACAGAGGTTTGTTCAAAGGGAAAAATCTGTAACAAAAAAAATCCAATTTCGCGTTGTTTTTCGCGGGGTTCAAAACTTAAAGGAACACCGTGTAACATTTCACTTTGTAATTAGAATAAAATATAAGCATCTAGTTTATGACATATATTGTTTATCATTGAGTAATACCTAAAAACTGAACAAACAAACATGTGTCTTTGCTGTAAGCGGCTCTCCTCTATGGGAGATTACTGGGAGCGGGGACGTCTCCAGCTCGTCTTCATGGAGATGTTGACTAGAGGCAGTTAAATATGAGATTTAAATAGGTTAGGTCCTCATCCAAATCCATTCTTTGATTACCAAATGCAAAAAAATATATATTTTCTGTGTCTAACTGGTCATAGGAGCATGTTTTGTATTGCTGCCAACGGTATAATTCAAAAATCAGAGATTAGGGATTAAATATTTAAAAATCCGTCTGAATAAAACCTTCAAAATATTGTGAGGTCAAGAACTATTAATCATTTATTGAAAACATGTTTTGTCGATTTCCCTGTTTACAATACCTGTATATGCGGCCCCCGACCTGCCATTGCCATCGTACCTGAATTTCAGCCCATGACCCAAAATTACTTTGACACCCCTGCATTAAACTATGTCATAATTATAGGCAATGATTCTTTCGGTCTTCATCTGTACTCTGTAGTTGAAGTGTAGGACGTTTAGATGTTAGTCATTAGCTTAATAAAGACTTGAACACGCTCGTGGGTCTCTTAACAGTGAACCAGAAGGAGGAGTTAACCTCTAAGTCCCTCCTCTCTTCATGCTAAAGGTAGGAAAACATCTTAGCCTATTCATACTTAATATGGCTTGTTACCTCTGTATTGTCTCACCCTGGGCTAAGTTCTAAGGCTGTTGACACTTCCCTATGGCCCTGCTCTGCCCAGTAGTCCAGGCTCATTAGCATGACAGAGCGATGGTTTCACCCTATGGTTGTTATTGTCAATGGGTGTCTGTCTCAGTATGTTGTTATAGATTGGCTCCAACTTATACTGGAGTCTTCCATAGCTGCGATTCTTTGCTGGATGTCATAATTACAAAAGGATTCAACCCTGTCGTATGTACTTTAGATTTATTGATTAACCAATTAATTGTGAATATAGTTTCCGCTGTTCTGTGGTCACATATTTAAGAAAGTTCGCATTATTTAAGAAAATTACATCTGATGTCAATGCAAGGTCTGACTTTAACTTGAATGACTTGAAAATGAGACAAACAGAAGTGTCCTTACATCAAAGTAAATGTAACATTCAAGATTCAAGATTATTTATTTGTCAAACCATGCGAATGGTTCGAAATTATGTTTCTCTCATCCTTGATTGTGGAGCGGGGGGAGGGGAAAGAGGGGAGGGAGGGAGGGGAGGGAGTTCAGCTTCCCGATGGCCCTGTGTACAAAACTGTTCCTCAGTCGACTGGAACTGACCCGTAGATTCCGCAGTCTCCTCCCTGAAGGCATCACCCTGAAGAGACTGTGTGATGGGTGCGAAGGGTCCTTGGCGATTTTGATGGCTTTGCGGGTGAGACGATTATTGAGACGATAGACATTGAAAATCTGTAATAGAAACAAAGAAAGAAATTGTAAAAAGGGGTAGGAAACATAAGTTTTACTTCTACCTCTTCCTTTTCGGATTATAATGTATTATTTTTTTTTATTTTATTTGTTATTGTATGTATCCACATAAGGAACATATTTCGAAATAAAGAAGACCAAACTAAACTAGATGTCGACAACAAAGTACATTTTCAAAACTTTCATCAGATTTCCATTTGTCATCGGGAAGCCGTTATCTGGCCGTAAACGCGAACACTACCAGGCTGGCAAACAGTGTTTCCTTTCTTTATTCTGAAGCCGTCCAGCTCCTAAATACTTGTGTCTAGTACTGGATTTGAGCATTTTTTTTTGGCCAGCCCTCACAGACCGAAGAGGCCGAGTATCAGGATGCAGCCGCGGCGTTGATCATGTGCCGTATTGATCGCTAATCGAAGCTGCTGCTGAAAAGGAAAGATGGGAAAAGAGGAGGAAGAGGAGGGGATGGAGTGGGCGTCGATCGGCTGTGGCTTTTCCACAACAGTCTGTGTCTGTGTATCGTGCTGCTGCGGTCGCTGACACGGCTTCAGACAAAAGATATGGAGGAGTTAGAGGCTTTCATTCATGAGAGGAAGAGTCTTATAATTCAGACGTGGAGAGTGTAGACCCGTGTTTCTCGACTGGTTTGGCGACAGGACCCACCATCAATCTATAATGACAGGCTCTGACCCACATAAGAGTTCAATTTGTAAAAGAAGTATTGAAAAATACAGTATTTTCAAAGTAATTATTGTTGAATGAACATTAAATAATCCTGTGAAGCTGAACGCATGATCAAAATAACTCATTTTAAGGGGTACAATTTTCAGTTTTGAGATTTAGGGCTAGTTTAATCTCTTAACATAATACACTTTCACCTGGAAACGGTAAAATGGCAAATCTTCACAATAAAGTGTTTAATTATTTCCCTAATTCAACATTGCTACATATAGATTTACATACAATTGTAACTTCAAAGGCCATTTTGTCCAAATCCATTTTTCTTACCCTCTTGCAACAACATCTCCACATTAGTAGCTCCTACAGACTCCAAACTTTCCAGTCTTGTACTTTATTTTGAAGGTTTGTTCAGAGGGATTTTTCAATATTGAATTTCTAGCCAAGCAAACCACGACCCCGACAAGTATACCCTCATATGCACAAAGAACCACTCCCCTTCACCCACACAACCCCAAACTCCCACAAGTATACACTCATATACACAAAGACTCAATCCTCTTCACCCAAACAACCCTGCAACCCTGACAAGTATACCCTTATATACTGTACACAAATAATCATTCCCCTACATCCACACAACCCCCGACTCCCACAAGGATACCCTCTTTTACACAAATTCATTCCTTTTCACCCAAATAACCCCCGGCACCGACAAGTATACCCTCATATACACAAAGAAGCACTCCCCTTCACCAAAGCAACCCCCACATGTATACCCTCGTCAATCCCTTTCACCCATATACATAACAAATCAATCCCCTTCACCCACACAACCCCAAACCCCCACAAGTATACACTCATACACAAAGAATCAATCCTCTTCACCCAAACAACCCTGCAACCCCGACAAGTATACCCGTATATACTGTGCACAAATAATCATTCCCCTACACCCACACAACCCTGACTCCCACAAGGATACCCTCTTATACAAAAATGAATTCCTTTTCACCCAAACAAACCCCGGCACTGACAAGTATACCCTCATATACATAAAGAATCACTCCCCTTCACCCAACCAACCCCCACATGTATACCCTCAAATCCTCATATACACAAAGAATCATTCCCCTTCACCCACCCGTTCATGCAGGCTCTCTGGTAACTAGGGACGAACAGGAATAGCGTGACGTGTAATGTGCAGCTCCAAAGTAGACCATTTGTCCACATTTTTCTGAAACACAATTCGGTGCATGTGTTGTGAACAATTTGGCCAAAAGAATGGGCTTAATACGCTCGACTAAAACCCATGTAATCATTAACCAACTCGCTGTCTCGGCCTCTAATTCTCTCATTTAACTCCCACCTGCCCTCCGCAAATTTTCCCCAATCATTTGCAAACCCAAATTTCCAGTACGAGATCAATAATGATTTACTTCCTGGCTCTCCGCAGTGAAATTCGGCTTTTACTTTCCCCTCTCAGCGGCGAACAGCCTCCCTTCTGCCCGTCCATTGTCCGCCGCCATTGTCTCGCGGCCGAGTTCTTTCTGTTCCTGATTTGTGCCTGCTGGATCTCTAACAGACCATGTCAAACTACACTCCACTGGACAAAACACTTCTATTGCCGCGGTGCACTGTGTTTTGTGAGCTGTGACAGGGGACTATTGATGGGCACGTGGCGCTGCAGTGCTGCTCGGGGCCCGCTGTAGCCACCGCCGCGCTGACCTTTGATCCCGGCCTCGATGCAGCCGAACATGAAGATGAGGAGAGTTTAGGGCCGGGAGGACGAGGAGGGAGGAACTATACATATTCACCTCATTCAGGAAGTTGCTATGAGGGCCGACAACTTGTGCAGGTCTGACTTGAGCTGATATGGAGCTACACAAGTAAAAATCCCATTTAAAATTTCCATAGACTTAGAAAAATCTAATGTTAAGAGTTTAAAAGCTTGACGATATTTTACAGGAAAGAAAATACCAAATACTTGATGGCAAAATGCTTTTATAACTTTTTGGTTTATAAAGTTTTGGACACAACTTTAATCTATCATTGTGTGTTTTACAGTATGTTCACAAGTTACCAAATAGCTGATTAGCTGCTATCGCTCTTTTAAACATTTAGTATAATTTTTTTTTTGAAAAGGGGATGTTAACTTCTGGCACCAGGGCATGGCTTGTATTGTGGAGCTCCATTGGCTTTGATTTGTGTTATTGGTGCAACATGTAACATTTACAACAAACTGCTGAGTAAATACATCGATCAGCTTTGGTCCTGTAGAGCAGGGGTTCTTAACCTGTGGGTCAGGAGCCTTCCCTTGAACATTTAGTAAGTTATAATACTCAGATAAAGTGAATTTGACCTTAATTTGAGAAGTTCTGACTTGCTAAATAAAAAATCTGCATGGGAAGAATTATTTTTTGCTCTTTAAAGTATGTTATTTCAAGTAATGATAATGAAATTGTTCAACTAATATTACAGCAGAAGGTCGTCAAACATACAAAGATTTGGGGCAAGACTCCAGTTTTGGTAGAAATCATACAGTGTTTCTAGTCAATAGTTGTCCATTGTATCAAATTTTCAGTTGAATATGAACATTTATGTTATATACGCACCAATTTGTGGTGCGTATATAAAAATGTTGTATTTGGGCATCAAAATGTCATTTAAAAGCATTAAATTTGACTTGACTTGTATAAACCTGTTCTTTGGTTTGGACAGTGTTAACACACAGGAGATCCATGCATGTATTGTAAACATCCACTCCGGATTCTAGCCATCGGCTAATTTCCATCCGTTGTCCCACACTCATACACGCAAACACACTCGCATTCATCCTGATCTACATGTTTTTAGTGGTAGGGGAAACCGAAGCACCCGGAGGAAACCTACGCAGACACGAGGAGAACATGCAAACTCTACACAGAAAGGCCAATTCCAGGAATAGTCAGAAATGTCATGAAATAAGCCAAATAATCTAGGTGTCAGTAGTAAATAAGTATAATGTAGTGGAAATGACTCAAAACAAGATTAATATTCTGAAATCAGGTCATTTAAACCTATACTAAATTTCTAGTTTTTGTAGTGAACAGTATTATCTCTCCGTTGTTATTGCTTGTTAACTTTGTGCATTGACTGAATCTTGATTTTACAACATACTGAACTATTTCCAAAATTGTGATTCATACAACCACAATGAAATATACAACTATAACAGCTGGGTCTAAGAATATCCCGGACACAGCCACAGTATGGATTCAGGAGGGTTTTCAAAATACATCATTGTTTTGTGTGACCTTTGTTTTAACCAGGAAAGTCACACTTAGGCTCGTTTCCCAGTGACTCAGGGCTCCGGAGAGACCTATTGTACATGATTTTAGTGATTGGGGAAAGTGGGGCACCCAGGAAATGTACACGGAGAAAAAATGCAAACTCCACTTGCCCACACCACAACTAAAAATCAAGCATGGAGTTAAACATTTGATTTGAGAATACTCATCTTGTTCCGAGTATAGTTTTGAGTAGATTAGACATATTTACTACTGTCATTTAGACAGTGTTGGGGAGTAACTAAATACATGTATTTAAAATACTTATTCAGAATACTCATTTTGAGTAACTGTATTCAGGTACAAATACTCTCTCATTTAAGGGTACTTTGAATACAGAGAGAGAGAAAGAAGAGAGAGAGAGAGGAAGGAGAGAGAGAAAGAAGAGAGAAGAGAGAAAGAAAGACAGACAACAGTTGGTGTAAAAGTGTTGCTACATACATTTTTAATCTTTCACCATATTTATATAAAAATATAAAGCAAACCAACGTGAAAGTATCTAAGTATTCAGAATACAGTACACTGATTGGGCAAAGTAACTGAATATGTTACAAAATACATTTTAAGTATTCAGTATTCTGTAACTGAATA
>OMNZ01095906.1:17933-36941 GCA_900303255.1 Lesueurigobius sanzi
TATTTACTACTGTCATTTAGACAGTGTTGGGGAGTAACTAAATACATGTATTTAAAATACGTATTCAGAATACTCATTTTGAGTAACTGTATTCAGGTACAAATACTCTCTCATTTAAGGGTACTTTGAATACAGAGAGAGAGAAAGAAGAGAGAGAGAGAGAAAGAAGAGAGAGAGAGAGGAAGGAGAGAGAGAAAGAAGAGAGAGAAAGCAGAGGGACAGAGAGAGTAAGGAGAGAGGGAGAGATAGAGGAAGGAGAGAGTGCGGGAGAGAGAAAGAAGAGAGACAGAGAGGGGGAGAGGATGGAGAGAGAGAAGCAGGAGAAAGAAGAGAGACAGAGAGGAAGGAGAGAGGGAGAGAGAGAAAGAAAGAAGAGAGAGAGAGAACAAAAGAAGAGAGAAAGAAAGACAGACAACAGTTGGTGTAAAAGTGTTGCTACATACATTTTTAATCTTTCACCATATTTATATAAAAATATAAAGCAAACCAACGTGAAAGTATCTACGTATTCAGAATACAGTACACTGATTGGGCAAAGTAACTGAATATGTTACAAAATACATTTTAAGTATTCAGTATTCTGTAACTGAATACAATTTCAAAGTATTCTCCCCAACACTGCATTTAGATTGGGTGCACCAGTTTCATTAAAACATGTACAATAGGCTTCCCTCTGGATAAAGAGCCTCAGTGGGACTTTCCTGGATAAACAAAGGTCAAACAAAACAATGGGGTATTTTGAAAACCCTGAATCCACACTGTGTACTTTTTGCAGCACAAATAGACCAAAGAATCCGGTGGATATGTGCGTGTGCAAAGTGTATTTTTAGACATCTCTCGACAGTATCGCCTTAGTAAAGGTGTGAAAGCGTGTCATTTGTGGAATTAGAAGTGAGTACGGGATATGACCCCTGGGTTTGCCGCTGCCTCCCTCCACTGCCTGCCTTCCATCCCGCCGTCCCTCCCCCCACGGCCCCCACCGACACTCCACCTTCTGCCGATCAATGACAGTTTCATGTGGCTTCTCTGGGCCCGCAGTGACGTGTGTCCTATTGATTTATCGACGTTCCTCGGGGCGGGTGAACCCAGAAGCCCCTCTCTCGGTAGGCAGCCCGGCTCCAGCCCAGCAGAGCCTTTACCTCCCTCTGCGCAGGGTGAGCCCGTGCCAACTCATCCGACTGTACGCCGGGCTCCGGGGGAAGCAACAGAGCATTAGATAGATGTGTATCGCAGTGTGAGACTGGACATGCTCTTAATGCGACTTACACATCTGCCGCGTGAAAATACTACACTCTTTTACCCGAGGAGCGCCGTCTGAGCCTCTTCTCGTGTTGTACTCTCAATCAAAGCGTGAAAACCACAGCACAGGCTTGGACTCAGCACATATGAGCTCTGGTAATGCACCATTTATCCCTTTACAAACAAACACGCTGCAAAAGGTAATCTAAACATAAGTAGAATTCTTTAAATACTGTAAATAATGAGTTGAGAAGGTAAGTAAAATTATCTGCCAATAGAACAAGCATCTAATTTCAAGTTAAATGATTTAGATTCAATTTATTTTCTCATTTTAAGTGCAAAAATACTTGTACCAACGCAAATCAAGGGCAAATACATTTATTTCCAGAATTGGGCGGCATGGTAGCATAGCAGTTAGCGCTCGTGCTTCACAGATAGAAGGTCCCAGGTTTGATCCTGAACCACACAGGGCCTTTCTGTGTGTAGTTTGCATGCTCTTGTGTCTATGTAGGTTTCCACTAGGTACTACCACTAAAAACATGTACAATAGATCAGGATGAATGGAAATGATCCAAAGGCTACAATCTGGAGTGGTGTGTTTACATGGTTCTGTCCCAACCAAATAAATAAATCAAATATTTGCCTGTTTTTAGATCACTTTTTGCAGTGCATTCAACTATCCTCTTCCTATTCATCAATCTACCATGTAATACGACTATAGCAGTGAAGTAATGGAGCAGCAGCTGTAGAGTGTTGTGAGCCGTGAGTTTTCTATATTGTTATGAGAACATAAGTTGGGACAAAGATTAGATTTTTAGTAAATATCCTTTATTTTATTGGGACATAGCTTTAGCCGACGTGTTTCGAACACTAACACGGTTGTTGTCAGGGGCACATTTCGAAATATTATAACATAGTTTATACAGTAAGAAGAACAAGAGGATAGGGCTCAGTGCACCGTACTTCCCCCAGCATTATAGCTCCTATAGCAGCCAAGTTGATTCCATAAAACTGGAGCTTGGAGCTGAAGGCTCTTCTTCCTATTGAGCTTTTAGAAACACGTGGAATCGCCAGTAATTCTGCATTTTGAGAGCGTTTGGCTGATATGGTACTATAGTTTCAAGTTAAATTGGAGCCATCCCATTTATGGCCTTATATGAGAAGAAGGAAGCCAGTGGAGAGACAGCACTGGAGTTATATGCTCTCTTTAATAGTCCCTGTTAATATTCTTGCAATAATTATATGGCAGGTTTCTGATTCTAGTCACCATCAAATTACGATCAAGTACAACATTTGGATTTTTTGGGGCGGGGACATTTCTTTCAAAACAATTTCTCTCCCATTGAGCTACAGTATATTGGCACCTGCTCCGACTGAAACGCAATTCTATAACGTAAGCAAAACCTTCAATTTCCATGATGATGTTTCAATCAATTTAGTTCAGTCCCTTCTCACCCTAAACCCACACGCGGAAACAAATACCGAAATGCTGCAAGTTTTCACCCTCCAAAACGATATTGTGTCAGGCCAGAGACCCCGCCCTCACCCTCCTCCCTCCTCTCCGCTTGTCCCGCTACATCTGGCCCTCCCCTCCGCTGTCCCCTCTCGGCGGGACGTGTGGCCCGGGACAATGGGTGCGCCACCCTGGCACTCGCAAACGCATTTACTGTCCGCTTTCCACAGGCGACCACTCCACTTTTATGATCCGGGGCTTCCTTTCTTTGGGCCTGTGTCAATGTCATGCCTCCGTGGCTATTGCTGCATGCCCCCGTGTTGGGCCCACCCCCCCTTGGGCTCTCCTGTGTCCAGTGAAAGGCTGCCGAGTTGAAGAGGGGTGGAGGTGGTGGTGGAGAGCGGGCAGCTGGACACTCCCCATGGCCGTGCTGCTCATAATGGGACGCACTGCAAAAATAAATTTAGAAATATGTACCCTTGAGTTAAAGGTTATGTAACTTTTTAAGTGGAAAAAAAACTTGATATTAGTGTGTATTTGATATTTCAGTGATCCAGTGGCTGTGGGTGAGGCATGGCACCTTTACTTTCCATCACAGCGGCCTCTATGATGGTCCAGGATCAATTATTATAAGGTTTAGTGTCAGAAACTTACCAAAATCTGAAAACAATTGATCGTGGAGCGTCATGGAGGCCGCTGGAAAGTAATGGTTCCATGTTGTACAGTGACACTGGGTCACTAAAAGGTCAAAATATGCGTTAATATCAAGGTTTGTTTGTTTTTTTTACATAAAAAGTTACATAGTACACCTTTAAGTTGGAAAGTAGAACACAGTGGAACAGTTTTTTTATACTTAAAGTTGTGCCCAAAAGTTTACAAAAACAAAAAAATTGATTTCACTCATGATTAGTGGTTGAGTGAAGCCATATATTGTCAATATTTGTTCATTGTTTACGCTTTTTAACTTGAAACTAGCCAAATGTCCCTGATCAAAAGTTTACATACTGTGCATCTCGAAACAAACATAATTTTTGTCAGAGAGTCCTGTATTTCAGCTGAAGTGAGTTTTTCTTTGCTCCTGAACAGTTTCCCTGGCAGTTGTTGAAGGTCATGTAAACTTTGGATCAGGGACATT
Source organism: Lesueurigobius sanzi (assembly GCA_900303255.1). Lineage (NCBI taxonomy): Eukaryota > Metazoa > Chordata > Actinopteri > Gobiiformes > Gobiidae > Lesueurigobius > Lesueurigobius sanzi. The sequence continues at coordinate 21,761 of OMNZ01095906.1, forward strand.
TGAGTAGTTTCTGTTTCATTATGATTTCAAAAGAGTAAACTCTGTTCATTGGCAATAAATGGCACACCCACTAACCATGAGTGGAAAGAAAGTTTTTTGTGTTATCATTCATATTCTATGAAAAATGGCCAAAAGATTAAACGGGTATGTAAACTTATGAGCAGAACTGTAAATACATTATGAGAAAATTGTATGTTTTTGTATATAAAATGAAGCATTTAACATGTAAAAATTGTCAAAAATAACTTTATTTTTGGTGATGAAATCTAAATAATGCATAGAGCCAGGTTTAAATTCATGGTTTTATTTTTTGTTGACATACAAAGTTACAATGATTTGTTCAGACGGGATTTTGGATATCTTTGAATATTTTTAAGTATATTATAAATAGACATACATAGAAATAATACTGAACGTGTAAATATTAAACAATTGTATCAATTTTACAGGCTACTGTAAACAGTTTACAGGCTACTTTTCTTGCATTTCTATGACAGTGGCCCAAAAAAGTGACCCTGCAAATTCTGAAATGTGCGTATAAATTCATCCATATGAAGAAATGTGATTTAAGAAATCTATTAGGAAAGTTGTGAATGTATTTGGACCACATCTATTAATTTACTTGCTCCCTCTTTCATTATTTGTAACAAAAAAATCAAGTATAGTCCCTTGAAGTGAAAAAAAATCTGGAATCCCTCTGGAAAAAAGACACAAGTACAAGAAATGTGATGGAGATGTTGAGAGATGGCCTTTAATTTTACATTTTCCTATATAATTCTATGGAGATGCAATAATTAAACACCTTATTGTGACGATTAGACTTTAGTTGTTTCCAGGTGAAAGTTACAAAAGCAAACTGGTCCAAAACCTCCAAAAATGTAAGTAATTTGAACTTTTCATTATTATTATTCTTTTTTTTTTTTACAGTGCGGGGGCTATCCAACACCATTAGGACAGGCCTTCATCACTCCACTGGCAGCTGGCTATAAAAAAGGAAGGAGGGGTGGGGCAGTGGATGAGGTCAGAGGGGGGCTTAGAGATCAGTGACCTGGCCACAGTGTCCATCTGGGGGGTCATTCCGAGGGCCCACCTCCAGCCACGTGCGGGATGACCATCTGGGGGTCTCCTGCCAAAAAAAAAAGAAAAAAAAAAAAAGGCTTAAGAGCAGCAGCAGCAGCACCACCGTCTTCTTGGAACTGAAGACGACAAAAGTCAAGAAAAGCAGGGCCCTTCTGTGGGTGGGTCTGTGCGTGGGGGGTACGAGGGGGCACTCTGCAGCTGCCTGTTGTTGTTTTGGCATCGAGTGTGGGCCGCATCTGCTCCGAAGTCGAGGCCGGGGCAGAGATTGCGCCGCGATACTGCCATTAAGTAGAACGTGATACGGGTAATCTCGGGCCGATTCCTCACAGGGAGAGCGGGATAATGATTTCAGCCCCAGAGATTACAGGCTGCTCATTTGACTGTGCCGAAAGAACAATTGTGAATGCGCGGCGTTATGATTTGAATTGATTTGTTGTAATCTCGCAAAAATGATGACGAATGGAGGTCGTAGTCGGAATGCGATGTGCGAAAGTGTGGAAGGACAATGGGCTTCGGGTTGAGGACTCCATCTGTAATTTACATGGTGTTTTCTGTACATTAAGGGGAGGCACTGCAGGCAATCCTTTTTGTTTGTTTTTTTCATTTGGTTTCGGGCCGGTTTGCTCTCTTTACATATAAACTTTCTCCTGGAAACAAACAACCTACTCTTTACAATGAGGAGTCTAATTATTGCACGGATTCAAGAATTCTCCATAGAACTATATGGGAAATGGGAAATTCGATGACCATTTTTCTCACATCGCGGTGATAACATCTCCACTTTAGCAGCACATACACTCTCCAAACCTTCCAGTCTTGTACGAAACAATATTGTGAAGGTTTATTTAGAGGGAATTCCCAATATGTATTTCCTAGCCTGGTTTATTGAGTTTTGAAGCAAAAAACAAATAGAGATTTATTCACAAACATCTAGCTTATTCAAAAACTAAACAAGTTGTCCAGAATTCCCTCTGAACAAATCTTTGTAACTAATATATCAACAAAATTAAACCATAAATTTCAACCTGGCTCTATCCTTTATGTAGATTTTGTCACCAAAAATACATAAATAAGATAATATAGCCTTGATTGGAGCAGATAAGTAAAGTTATCTGACTTTTTGCCCTTAGAATAAGAAAAAAAACATCTTATTACACCTGAAATAAGATTAAAAATCCAATTGCACTTAAAGCATAGGAAATAAATGTAATTTCACTCAAAAAAAGAAGACAAATCGTGTTCCATTGGCAGATTTTTTCACACGGCAAGTCAGAATTCCTCAAATGTGGGTCTAATACACCTAATTCTAGTCATTTTAATTCATAAAGATATATATTTTTGGCTTCGTGCGTCCAATTTCTCCAGCTACACCAAGCACGGATAAGCTAAACAGGGGGTCCCCATGCTGCCCAGATGGACCTCCATATTCTCCTTTGGCTGCGGCCCATTCAGGTTGATGAGTGAACAGATTAGCAGTGGTTCGTTGTCAGTGCTAACTTCACCCCCCCCTCCCTCCTTCCTCTTTCTCCTCCTTTTCTTTCTTCTTCTCTCCACCTCCTGTCCTCCCCCGGCCCCTTTCATCATCATCCTCCTCTCCTCCGCGGCCCGAGCCTTCTGTCTTAAACTGTTTAAGGTGATCGAATTGTGGCCCCTCCTCCTCCTCCCTCCTCCTCCCGGCAGCGTGGTCGGAGCGGGGATCAAAGGTTCCCGACCCCTGGCTGATTGTAAAGCTCGCGAAAAAAGGGGAAAGAGGGGGTCGGACCTCAATAATAAATAGCGGCCCTTGCTAAACTGATCTGACCTTCTTATTTTTTATGAGCTTTCCGAAATCTTTGTCTTTATTTGAGGGGGAGGGGAGGGGGTGGGGGGTACGCGGTAATCCCGTTAGCGTGTATCATCGTTCCGCCAATTAAAGTGATCTTTGCGTTCATGTCTGATAGCGCCCTAATCAGATTGGCATAGACCCAGCTCCAAGAATTGGATTTTCATGGTCAAAGAAATACCATGGAATGACGGGGAAAGGATAGATAGGTACGGTTTGGCGTTGGGGTTGTCGTTGGGGTTCGGGTTTCGCCGATAAACATGAGCGTTTTTTTCATGTTTTGTGCATTCAACGTGTTGAGGATTTAGTTGAGATGCTGAAGGTGAAGAGGAAGAACAATTTAATTGAGTGATATCATTTTGAAACTTGTATTGGAGATTACTGGCATGAATGTGAGGGGAAAATGTATTGTCAAGTATAAGTCATTTTATGTTTTCATATAAAAATAAGGAATTTTATGCATTAAAATGGCAAGGAACCCCTATACTTGGCATCAAAATCTAAATACTGGTTTAAGTGTGTGATTTTATTTTGTTGATATTACAAAGATTAGCTCAGAGGGGATTTAGGATATCTTGTTTAGCTTTTTTTAATTATTCAATTCAATTCAATTTTATTTGTATAGCCCAAAATCGCCTCGCAGGGCTTCACAAGAAAAAGACAATTAGTGAATATTAATAGTACTGGAGATTCCCCTGTCCTTAGACCCTTCTTCTCGGCAAGGAAAAACTCAAATACCCATTGGGACAAAAGGAGAAACCTCGGGGAGGTCCACATGAAGGGGGGGACCCTCTCCCAAGGACGGACGGACAGGCTGGATGGGGATAGTGCAGGCATTCACGGCGATGCCTCCCATGATCCTTCAGTGATGGCCGCTCCTTAGTGATGATGTGTTGTTCCAATCGTAGTAGCAGGGGAGTCGCACAGAAGTCGGGGCAGACATCAGGTGAGCTAAAGAGTAGACTGTGGAGAAATTATGTGTATGAATCTGTAAAAAAATCTAATTTTGCCTTCTTGGGGCTTTAAAACTCAACAAATTAGGCTGGTAATAATATAATAATAATGGCTTACATGTATTGCACTTTTCAAGCCTCGTTACCAAGTTTCTCAAAGCGCTACACTGTAGACCAGGTCTCCAACCAGTAGCTCGGGAGCTACCGGTAGCTCACCAGCTCTTTCCAAGTAGCTCGTCAAAAAATCTTCAAACATTTAGCTGAATCTAGCAAAGTATAAAGTGGGTAATTTTCTTTCATCCGGTTGATTTGTCATCTTGGTAGGCCATAAGCATACAGTAAGTAGCTCATTTTTTTTTACTCTGGGGTAAAAAATGTTGGAGACCTTATTCATTCACTCCATACTCAGTGGTAACGGAAGAGAGGCTGCCATTCTGTGCCATTGGCCCCTCCTCCAACCACCAACAACCATTCACTCTCACTCATTCTGGCCTATTGTACATGTTTTTAGTGGTAGGGGTAACCAGAGCACCCAGAGGAAACACAGATACAAAGAGAACATGAAATTCCACACGGAAAGGACCTGTCCGGCACGGGAATTGAACCCGGGCCCGTGTTACTGTGAGTGACTAACTGCTAGGAGTTAAATATTGAAAAATCCCTCTGAACAAACCTTTAAAATATTGTTAAGTACAGGACGGGAAAGTTTGGAGCTACTAAAGTGGAGAAGTTGTCCCCACAATGTGAGAAAAATGAATTGAATTTACAATTTCACATTTAGTTCTACGGCGAAACGTTGAATCACAATAATTACACTCCTTGTAAGGATTAGGTCGTTATTAGATTTTGTTTGTTTTGCCTGCAGTGTCTCCCCATAATGTGTTTATTTTTTACAATGTCTTTATACAGTATATGCCCTCAATATATTCTTATCTTTCCAGCTTTCGTTGGTGTTCAGGTTTCAGCTCCAGAATTATGCCAGGATTATGGAAAGACAGGGCTTAGCTGTATAAAACGTATATCTGCTGTAACTTGATAAACCAGGCCACGCAGCGTATAAAGCAGCCTTAAGGTCATAAGCCAAACCACCTTTCTCCTCTAAACTCTCCACATTCAGAATGGTCTTATAAGAAGATATGGAGCTGTTTATCTGTTACCGCCCACGACCTCAGTCCAAGTCTTTCAGAGTCCGGCTCAGAGCTAAACATTCACATCACGATTGTCTTTGTCCTAGATAGATCACGATTTTGATTCTGACACAATTTATCTTCATGGTGGACGACAGAGGCACATGATCGGAAGGTCAGGGGTTCGAATCTCAGCTCTGGCAGGTGCAGACTGTCGTTGTGTCCTTGGGCAAGACATTTCACCCACGTTGCTTTTGTATGAAAGTATTGAGTGAGTGGTTGGTGGTGGTCAGAGCGGCTGATGGCGCAGATTTGCAGCCTGTGGCTGCATAAGGAGCTTATCACTGTATGGAGTGACTGAATAATGTAAAGCCATTTTCCAGAAAAGCACTATATAAATCCAACGCATTATTTATATCACCTAATAAAGGCAACTGCCATCTGCTTCTTCTGGAAGTTCACACTTCACAGGCTAAAGCACAATAGGAGCGATCGCCTTTTATTGTTTTCTTCCACAATTTTGGGTGGATGTTTTGGGTGGATGGTCGGCAACAGCTGTATTCAGACGAGTAGCTCAGTTTATTTTAGTCACATTTCTGTTACGATGCCAGAGAAGCAATGCTCTGTTTGTGAACAATGTTTTTCATCATAAAACTATTATTATTTATTAAAATATTCATGTTGCCTACGGAAGACCCAGACGTGACGACATTGCGGTCGCTCGTATCGAAAATTACAAAATAAATATTATTTTAAGTGTAAAATACCTCTGCAATATGTTTTTTCAGTCAAAATTACTTAAATTAAGGGAAAATATTCTTCATTTTAACTAATCAAGTTTGATGAGACCAAGCAACAGAAGCAGAGAGTGGAGAAAAGTACTGTATGTACAGCTGCAGGTACGCTGCGTATCATTTTGAATTATACTGTTGCTGTATGATTGAGAGCCGAGATGGAGATGAATGCATCAGTGGGTCCAAAAAAACGAATCAGGCAATCAGCTGCTCTTCCAGGACAAAGGTCAATTTAAACAACATAGAAGGCTACGGACCCTAGTGAGGATATATGTGCAGGTACATTCCAAAGGGCAATAGCTAATACGTAGATGCGGGATGCCCCAAATCGAAACAAAGAACTTGTATTTCACATCAGATTGCCTCCGACTATTTGGTATTTGGGGTTTGTAGCCTGCTATGTAGTTTATACTGTTGCTAGCTACTAATGACCAGTTCAACACAGAACATTTTGGCTAATTAAAGATTGGATTTCGATGGGGACCCAACATATTTAAATCTCATGTATGGCAGCCTTTAGGTAAGGCAATTTTGTTTACAGTATAGAGCAAATTTCATACAAAAAGACAATTCAATGCGCTTCACAGGTAGAGCACAATGAATACAGTAGGCATCATTAAAAAGGTTTGTTTGCAGTTGAGATTTGAAAACTGTTTTGGTTTAGTCTTTTATGTTTATTCCCAAGTGCAGCACCATGATGACTGAAGGCCTTTGCACCGCGCTGGAGCTGATCCTGGGCAGAGTGAGCGGACTGGAGAACTGGAGTTATGTGGGTTCTCCAATTCGTTTTCGTCAAGACTCTCGCTTCAGCATTTTCGATCAACTGTGACGACCTGGTGGTTTTTTCGGGCAGAGCTGCAAGAAGGCCGTTACAGTAGTAGTCTACTTGTCACAAAGGCATGGGCAAGATTTTCAAGGCCTTGTCTTGACATAAGGCCTCTCAGCTTTGCCATTTGTTTTGTATATAAATATCTGGAGTAAAATGAATGTATTGGGTTAAATGTGATGTAGTGTACCTTTAAAATCCTTCAAAAAACACTGAATCGTGATCAAACAAGCAGATCGTCAGAGTCACAGTTCATTTTTAACGTCATATTGACCCGCTCTAACTCAGAGTCAGCCTTAAACTTGACTTCTGTCCTAATCCCTGTCTGCACACAATACACTTGTCGTTAGTCAATAATAACTGCTCTAGTTTAAATGGGGCCCAGCCTGGAGAGCTGGAGAGCTGGAGAGGGGGGCAGATGGAGGGTCAACTGCTGTGGAAGCATAGGCCCAGTTCATGTGCCACAAAAGAAAAACACTTCAGACCAAACGCTTCACATCTATGATCACCTGGAGCAGTGTAGACGATAGAAAGAAAACTGTTTACATTTCAAAAAGTGATATCTTGGTTTAAATTCAGAATATTTGACTGTATTTTGAGAAAGTTTGACTGCAATTAAAAAAAAAAATCTGTATTTTTGCACTTAAAATCATGAAAAAGCGTAAAATCCCAAGAAAATGTTGATTTATTAACAAATTGTATATAGAATGACATGTTTTTTCCCTCAATTTAAAAGATACTTACTCACCTACTCAAATCTAGGGCAAATACACTGCAAAAAGTGATCTCTGAGTTAAATTTGCTTGAATTCAGAATATTTGATTGTAATTTTGACTTGCCAAGTAAAATTATCTGCCAATGGAACAAGTATTTTGCACTTAAAGGGACTCTACGGAAGTTAAAATTTAAAAAATAATTTATTTTCCACCCCCTACATGCTCCAGCAATGTCCTGCGCTGTACTGTGAGCCCACACCTATCCCACTCAACTGCCGCTATAAGCCTGCACTGTCACTCTAAAGTTGCGTGTTCGGGCCGAGGCAGCAATCATGCACCAGCTTAACATGGAGACTGCAGTTACGCGGACGGCCAGAGGTGGCAGTCACGAGTATGAAAATGGACAACCTCCGTTGAGTCCCTTTAAATTAAGAAAAAACAACTTCTTGCACTAAAAAATAGCGAATGACTCTAAATGTACTTGAAATTATATGATTTTTCTTATATTAATTGGAAAAATACTTGTTCCATTGGCAGATACGTTTACTTGGCAAATCAAAATGACTAAGAATAAGGTCAAATATTCTGAATTCAAGCTCATCAAGAGATCACTTTTTGCAGTGTATACAGTAGTTATGCCAACTTTTTCCACAAGCATTTCATCAAATTGTATCAAAAATAAGGCTCAATAAATGCTAAATGCGGACCAAGACAAGGCTAAACTAGAAAATCAGGAACTGAACTGAACGTTTGCACATTTTTAAGTTGTTTAGTTATTTAGTTAGCAGCTGAATTAGCAGAAAATGTGCAAATCCCTTAGTGATAATGAGATATATACAGTATCTTGGATAAAACGTCTCCCGATAATTCAATAACTATAAATTTAGTCATTGCTTAATATTTGATGATTACATAGATGACAAGATATTGAAATACGTGCCAGCAAGTTTACAGTTTTTAGAAGAACAGCCAGGTATAAAGGCCCAGTTTCTCTTTAAAAGACCTCAGTTTGGTGTGAATGTTTTATAATATCATTTCCACACTTCTGGCAACCTTTATATGTGTTTGAGTGTTGAATTACGTTGTTAAAACACCAAATGAACCACACACAGTCTTCCGTGCCTGTTCTGTTTGAAGCTTTGATGAGGCACTGGTCAATAACAATATAGTCATGTTTTTAAATTGATTGATTTGCTGCTGGCCGGGGCAGGCATTTAACATAAGGCGCACACATGACTAAATCCAGCCTTATCTGGGCCTATTTTCCTCCCGGATATTAAATATGGTTTTATACACTCAATAGCCACACGGCAATGAGAAAACAGATCCTCCTGTAATGTTTTTGTCACCAGGTTATGACTATAAATTTCCAAATCTATTTGCAATTTACCCCGGCAAATTGTTTTGCGCCGCGATGAAATTGTAGTTTAACTGCTGCCGTGAATAGACAATATCACTCATCTTCAAATTTAGCCAATACGTTTGGACCAATGTCTATTTAAATGGGGTTTTGTTTGTTGAATCAATATTTTCATATAGGGTCAAGAGCCTTTATGAAATCATGCGGGTGCCATAAATATTTTTTAAAGAACCCATTTTTGCTGAAAACCCGGGAATGTGAAAACTAAACCTTCACACGATCACCATAAAGCAAATTTATGTCAGCGCGCCGGGCTGCTTTTCCGTTTTATTTAGCGCTTTAAAGTCTGCAGTAAACATCCGCCGAGCGAAGCAGGAATGAATGTGCATTGATCGCGGCGCGCGTTGGAACCAAGATGGAGGACGTCGGGGGCTGCCGCTGCTGATATTGTCTTTCTGTACTCCGCCGCTCCCACCTAAGCCTCGGTCAGCGCGGGTCCACTTTCATCGCGCTATCTGCATGTCCGGAGCGTCCCGAAGGAAAGTGCGCCGGGGGGGGTGTGGTTGTGGGGAGGGGGCCTGCAGAATGACCGGTGCCCCCGCTGACCCTCAGAAGCCGCTGTCACCCTTCATCACCCCGCTCTCCATCTTTGGACGGAGCGGTCACCTAGCAACCGGGGCCAGGGTTCGCCAGCTCGTGGACCAGAGGCTATTGGGAAAATCAATCGATACGCCTCGGCCCGACCTAGTGAGCTGCCTGGCTGGCTTGGCTGGCTCCCTCCCTCCCTCCCCCTGCTTCTTGTTATGGCCAAATGAAGACTCCTCACTTCTCCGCACCTCGCTGTGTACGTGGATATCCCGTTACAGGATAAGAAATGCCTCTGCTTTGCCAGAGGGGGGGGCTCCTCCTCGGGGCTGATGTATCTGTCCTGTCAAAGCGGCCTCTATTTCCACCAATGTTTGGATTGAGAGGCGGAGAGACAACGATTAATCAAATTTCAGGAGAGGGGTTTCTTTTCTATATATCGCAGTATTGGCCGTGAAGAAGTGCTGACCGGGGATTGCTCCGGCGCAGGACTGCAGCTCCCTCCAATCGCCCAGCGCTTTTCAAATGTGTATTATTAGACTGGAATCTCTCATTTCGTCTGACAGAGATAATTACATTGCAAAAGCTAATCGTATTTTCTTGAAATAGGATTATTCAACCTTGATTTGAACAGTTTTCACTTAAAAAGAAGAAGAAACATTTAATTTCATCTAAATTAAGATTAAATGTCTCATTTTACACAAAAAAAATACACTGCAAAAAGGGAAATCTTGATAAGTTAAATTTGCTTGAATTCAGAATGTTTATTTTTATATGTACACTATTTAGGATTTGTTACATATTAAAGTGTACTGCATATGTATTGAGGATGTGATAATGTTGATTGGACCAGGACGAGAATCGGAACCATAACTGCCTGAATAAGTCATCCATTGCAGTATTAGTTTGTAATCATTCATATGTGTTTTAATCATGGTCTAATATAGCAGTGGTTCCCAACCTTTTCTCCTAGAAGCGCCTCCCAGGCTTGAAACAGACCAGGCCCCACGGCATGGTAGTACAGTGGTTAGCACTTGCGCTTCACAGCTAGAAGGTCCCAGGCCAGGATAAGTTTCCTCCGGTTTCTCCATCAACCCAAAACATGCACATTAGGTTAATGCTCCTGCCAGGTGATTCTGACCATTAGCCTGGCTCCACAGCTGATGGATGTGGAGCGGCATCGAAGGATGGGTCAAATGCACAGAGGACAAATTTGCCTACGGGGATAATTAAGATGCTCTTCCTTTTTTTTTTGCTCTTTCCCTCAATCCAAGCCCACAGGCCTCCTGAATCCATTAAAACAGGAAAATTGTATGTAAGTAGGATTTAATAACTCATATACAACAAATTTCTGTAATGCATGTCTTTCTAAACATCAATCTGCCCAGGGACTACAGGTGGAAACCTGGCACCGAGCATCTTTCCTGACTTTGTCTTGGTCAATGTGTTGTTGTGCACTGTCCCTGTACAAATAAAAGCATACCATACCATTCATTTAAGAAACCAATAAACATGATATGGAGTGGTGTTTTCCGCATAGGCAATCCTCTCTTAGTCATGTTTGGTAATTTATTTATTATTATTATTTTTTTCTATTTAATTTACTCAAATAATATCTCTTATATACTGTATATAACCCTCTGAACAGACAAAGCTCTGCTCGGGAATCGAACCCAAGACTGCTCTTATTGAGAGCATTAACCACTCATCCATTTGGCTGACCCTGCTTAGCTTCCGAGATCAGACGAGATTGGGTCTGCTCAAGCTCAGGCTTTAACTTATCTGTGTAAGTTCTCAGTCGTACAGGAGTTGTCCATCAATTCAATTTCAATTCAATGTATTTGTATAGGCCAAAATCACAACAAAGTCGTCTCGCAGGGCTTCACAAGAAAAAGAGAAACAATTAGTGAATATTAATAGTGCTGGGGCATCCCCTGTCCTTAGACTCTCCTACTCAGAAAGGAAAAATTCAAAAACCCATTGGGACAAAAGGAGATACCTCTGGGAGGTCCACATGAAGGGGGGTATCCTCTCCAAGGACGGACAAAATCATCATAGGCAAGTCTTCATCTGTGCTCTGTAGTTGGAGTGTACGACGTTTCGCTCTTTATCCAAAGAACTGTGTCAACAAATGAGCAGAATTGACAGAGCAGATAAATTCTGCTCATTTGCTGACAAAGTTCTTTGGATAAAGAAACGTCCTACACTCCAACTACAGAGTACAGATGAAGAATCTTTGCCTTATCAAGAGATCACTTTGTAAATAGGCACTAAAGGTTTATTGTGTCAAATGGCTCTCTTATGAAGAATATTCTGAATTTTCAAGACAGTTGATCAAATATTGCATCCCAAACTTGTTAAACTCCCTCTAGGTGCGGAGACAATTACCAAACATAAGTCACCTCTTTCGACAAAACCTCCAGCGCCCCTTTTCATAATTCTTGCACTATCTTCTCAACCTGCTCTCGCGAAGTGAAGATGAGCGATTGGGCCATGCATCTCTTCCACCGCTGGGCTCACGTCGGGACAGTAAAGAAGCTTAGCCGTCTCATCTACAAGTGAAAGAGCACCTTCTGCTGCAAACGGATGAAAAAGAATGCAAATGCAGGAGGTTTTACAGCTTTTATGACCTGATGACTCACGGCTCTCTCCGTGTCGTGGTTTTACGGGCTGCTCCGAGTCCTCAAGCCGCGACTGTAAAAAATAAGAAGACACTTTATGACATCTGCACGTTATGGTAAAGCTTGTAAAGCATATCGTCAGTCACCTATTCGCCAATGTCATGTTTGGCCGAATTCAGAGTATAGTTTAATTCTACTTTCCAAACATGGCTGTACCTTCACTGCAAAAAAATATCTAGAAATGAGTACATTTTCAGGAATTGATTTGAGTTGGTAAGTAACATTATCTGCCAATGGAAGTAATTTTGCACTTAAATTAAAGAAAACAGCTTATTGCAAATGAGATAATACGTCTAAATGTACTTGAAATGTATGCTTTTTCTTACTTAAAGTGCAAAAATACTTGTTCCATTGGCAGATAATTTTACTTGGCAAGTCAAAACTACCTAAATAAGATCAAATTTAACTTATCAAGATGTTTTTTGCAGTGTTTAGGCGTCATTGGATCTGTGCTCAGAAAATAATGAAATACCTTACTGTGTAAGAGGGTTCTGATGCTTTTGATGTATTCATTTATCTTTTCCTGGAAAACACATGACAACACGTGACTTGTGCTGGACTCTAGGCTCAAGCTTGTAATTATGTTCTGTTCTAGGCAACTAACTGGGGTATGACTTCAGACCTTAATCCATTCCAGCTAAATGCATAATAATTGAAAAATAATGTGGCCAATAACAAAGGTTCCTATCACTAATGCTGTGGTTAATCCATCCATCTTCGTTAGTTTATCTGTGGCTGGGTCAGTCCAAGCTGATACACTTTGACCAGACCTGGTTGTCAAAACATGAAGAATCAACTTACTGACATTTCGAAGAGAGACAAAGTGTTCACACTGCACCAGTCCCTTATGGCTCCTCCTGCGGGTGGTGGGTCAACGGGAGGACGGCCTTGCAATGCTCCTTCACTTCTGGGCGACGTGTCTGGCCTTGATGGTCTCCCATCATAAGTTTGTGTAGGTTCTCAGTCGTACAGGAGTTGTCCAAATTCTTCAGTCTTCATCTGTACACATCATAAGGGTCTCTCTGAACCGTCGCCAAGGACCTGTTTGCCATGAGAGACCCTACAGGAGCATAATGCCCCAGACACAGAGCTCAGGTTCATTTGGGTGATCAAACCCCTCCGACACAATAAGGTGGTGGTTTGAGGAGGGGTGCAGTGGTTGAGTTTTATCATTCATTCGATTCTCTGGCCCAGGGGACTACTCTGATCACAGAACGCGACATTCCAGAGAATTTTTCCAAGTCGGATGTTGGGCATTTACCAGTTACCAGTTTCTTTGAACGCAGCATTACCACTTGTGAATTCTGAGATGATAAGAGAGGTCCAAGTTCAGGTACTGACATCAACGATGATGCCACCAACAAAGAAGTGTTTCTGAATCATGAAACTTTAACTTAACAACCCGTCTGTGTAGGTTCTCAGTCGCACAGGAGTTGTCCATCGTAGGCAAAGATTGTTCAGTTGTGTTAGGTTGTGTTCACGTGACATCACAACATTCGAAAGAGCCGATAGTTTAAAAGTGCACTGGGCAGATAATTCTAGATGGTAATATGTTACCTGTCATTTTTAGACTTGCTTAATGACTTTATCTGACATTACTGGGATTTTACATGTGAAACAAAAACTGGCACAACGTTCAGCACATATCAACCAATCAATCCATCAATTTATTTTTGTATAGCCCAGTAGCACAAACAAACTTCCCTCAAAGGGCTTTGCGTTCATTGAAACATATGTCCAAACAATGTCAAATCCATCCATCCTCAGACCCTCGATTGCATAATGTCAAATAATGTCTGTGATTTCGGTCAAATAAAAGGACTTTCATCTATGAGAATAATATGGCAGGTTTGTGAATCCAATCACTACCAAATAATCATCAGTTTCAACATTTGTGGATTTTCTATTTTGAGATTTCCTTCGGCCCCTCCTCGAGCCGTCACCTTATCGTGGTGGAGGGGTTTGAGCACCTGAATGATAGGAGCTCTGTTGTCTGGGGCATTATGCTCCTGGTATAGAGGGGAGCAACACCCCCTTTTAGGTGAAACCAGAGGCTGCGTCCATTGAGAGGAATGGGGAAACATCGACTGAGATCTTCACATTTACGTCTAAAAAATAACATTTTATATCTTCGTCTAATATAAAAGAGAAGCAAATGAAGAGATTTTTTTGCTGTAGAAGATTCACAGAGCGGACAGTTGATGTTTTAAAGTGGCTAAAGTTAGCAGGAAGTTAGGTTGTTCAGACTTCAATATAAAGTGTTTAGCCGTTCACAGGTCAAAAACTAAGCAATATTGAAATATAAGAAGCTGCAAAATTACTCTGCTATATGGGCATTTCAATTTGCTCTTGGATTTGATCAAATTAAGTCACTATGAACGGCTAAACACTTTATATTGAAGTCCGAACATGCTAACTTCTTGCTAATTTTAGCCCACTTTAAAACATTAACTGTCTGCTCTGTGAATCTTCTACAGCAAAAAATCTCCTCATTTGTTTGTCTTTTATATCAGACAAATATATAAAACACATAAAATATTATTTTTCAGACGTAAATGTGAAGATCTTAGTCGATGTTTCCCCATTCATCTCAATGGACTCAGCCTCTAGTTTCACCTAAAAGGGGGCGTTAACCTTTTCGTTGCTCCTCTCTATAGGGTCTCCCATGGCAAACAGGTCCTAGGTGGCGGGTCAGACCAAGAGCGGTTCAGAAGCCCCTTATGATGAGACCATCAAGGACTGTTACATTGCCCAGAAGACTGTCGTAAGGCCATCCTCCTGTGGATGCACCACCTGCAGGAGCCATAAGGGACTGGTGCAATGTGAACCGGCAACGGATAAGCGGAAGAAAATGGATGGATGGATGGAGATTTCCTTCAAAAACTTTTCTCTCTCCCACAGAGTTGTATTGGTATATTATATACAGTATTATTGGTAATTATAGTTATGTTAATTAAAAAGCATTACAAGTACTAAAAAATGTTCCAGCCACAAACAGAGCTTGCGCATAACAAACACAGCAAAACTGTGCCCCGATGTGAAACGTTCAAAAGACAAATACTGTAAACATGAACTGGCCATAATCTATAACACGTATCCCACAATGATACATGATACCGGAGCGCTTTTCTACATATCGATTGTTCCTCTGTGAAAAATGATACGGCGGGCGAAGAAGAAGAAGCTGCAGCGAGAGGAGGAGGAGGATGAGGAGGAGGGGGGTGGATGGTGGATATA
>OMNZ01095908.1:4930-21818 GCA_900303255.1 Lesueurigobius sanzi
TAAATTTTTTATTTTTTTTTCTTTTTTTTTTTTTTTTTTTTTTTTTTGAAATGCAATATCAAGTATTATATTTATCTTTCAAAGCTAGTGGAGTAAAAGTCAAAAGTTCTCATCAAAAATACTAAAGTGGCCCAGTGAGCCATTTCCAGATTATAGATTTTAGGTTGATGGGGAAACTCACCCAAACAAAGAACGTGAAATAAATGTACCTTTGCTCATTTTGATGACGGAGCAGACATTGAGCTTTTTTCCTGTTTTTATTTCATGTAAAATTCCTGGAGGACAAAATACTAGCAAACGCTTTCTTGGAAGGCGGACAGGTTCCTGCACTGTCTGAAGCACGGTTTGCTCAAGATAAGCAAAGGTTTAAACTTTGTTTTTACATATTACCATCAGAAAGTGAGCTGATGTGTCACTTAGTCACACACATCTGAAAACACAAAGGAATAAAAGACACAGGGCTGTGATGGACGCACTGGAGCCGTACCTGATTGTAAGCCCATGTTTTTGAAGCTTGACAATTTTAGAAAAAGTTACAATATGTAATAAACAGTAAACTTTGTGTGAGCTATGATTCACTCAACGCTCTGTGTCCTGGTCCTTTGTTTTTTCATTCTTAATGACTGTATGTGTGGGACTAAATGACAGGTGTGTGGCTGTACCATTTGAGGCATGATGAATGTACTAATCATTCACTACTGTCTACCAAGTTTGCTATCAGAGGTATAATTATAAGTTTAATTCAGTATTTTAAAAGTCTATTTTTAAAAGAGCCGAACATTAACATGTTGCTGTCTATTGTTCAAAACCATAAAATAATTAAAAATGACCTCAAACCTCAACTGTTATCAACACCTACTGTATCAGTATTACAGTGGGGTCAGTGCCCAAGCGTTACACAATGGCTTAGACAAACATTTAACACGCTAAAGTGCAAAGAATTTAGAAAGCAAAGCACATGCACAGCTATGTGCACACTTGCTTCGGTCTCGAATGGTACCACAAGGCGCTAACTTAGGGTGACCAGATTTTCCAAATCAGACACAAATTTGAAATCTTTTAAAGTATTTTTCCATGCTGACTGTTAAAGGTCCTGTATTTCATATTTTTCCTAGTCGTGGAATGAAAGTTGGATCCTCCTTCAGTTAATTGTAAAAGTAAAAAAAAAAAACTATTTTCACTCAAGAACTAGCAGCCAAGTGTTTGTTTTTGTCAGTGTTATTACTACAAAATTTACAAACAATGAAAGTAAAAAATAAAAAAATAGGTATAGGCCCTTTAACATCTAATGTTAATGACATTCAACAATCAATGGAGACTTTTAATGTGTTAATACTTTGTAACTGGCATTGGTCATGGTCCAAAGACATTGATTTTCAAGCAAAATGTGTTGCTTTGGGACCAAGATTGGCCAAACACTGGGACACCTGGGACAGATCTGATGTGAAACTGGGACAAAACCATGATTTTGGAGAAAGTCATGGGGACATGGGACAAAGGCCTTAAAACTGGCACTGTCCCGGGTAAACTGGGACATCTGGTCACCCTACACTAACTATAGTTAGCTAGCACTAGCTTGTGAATTTAAAATGATTTCAGAGGAGTTTATACCAATCAACGTATAAATTCAAATATTGTGTTTCCGAGTCAGTTCTTGCAGATGAAAATATGTAAGAAAGAGCCCAGACTTTTAATTTGAGTAAAGAGTGCTTCATACAGTGTAGGAACATTAACCTGCATTGCGCTGACTTTTCACCTCCAATATGACATGAAAACTATATGAGAACATCTTGAGAATATCCCGAGGTCACGTGAACGCAGCCTATGAGAGAGCGTACATGGGGCGGGGGGAGGCACACGATTCAGAAAAGACCTACAAAACCAGCAGTCCCATGGACCAATACGCTCCACGAGAGGCAGACTTTGGGGAACGAAATACCAAGTAATATATTGTTTGGAATAAATATAGAGCCGCTGCAAACATATCATAGGAACCCAAGTCAAAAGTCAACACATGTAAATGGTCTGCAAAGAAATGGCCTCGGCATATGTACAAATAGAGTGTACAAATGGAGATAGAAAAACCTCAGGAGTGCAAGCTTGGTATGAGAGCTCTTATATAGTGCTGATTTCAGGCCTGCCTCACAGAAGACCTTTTTCCAGAGAGAGAGAGAGAGACACTTGGGCAGAGGCAGCTGTACACTCCCCTCCAAACACTGTACACACAACATCAAACTGTCTATAGGCCAGTATACAGATCCAGGGATGACTGTATGAAGGACGCGAGCAACATTCTGGTAGGGCACACTTTGAGATGACTTTAAAAAAAAATTGATTTAAAGCTAAAATTTCACAGTGGCAACATACATATACAGTGATTGTAACTCATTAATCAATAGTAACATATTACCGTTCAAACTTTTTACATTTGTAAATAAAGTCAGTCACACCCTTTGGGTGCCCATCCCAGGCATAAGTCAAGGTCTAAGGCAGTTATTATATCTTCAACCTTTATTTTCATACTTTAAAGGTCCTATATATTTCTTTATTACTTTTTTTACTTTTAATGTTCGTTTTTCATTCGTGTTTCAACGTGTCCTACTGGGGGGCGTGGCCTGGTGAGGGGGATGGAAGTTTGTTATGGGAATCAATATTTTACCACCGTTATTTGATATTTTCTGATGGACTAAAGGCATATGTACCACTCACATACAGCTTTGAGTCTAAATCTGATCCTTATGAATGTTCCACACATTACTTTAGAAAATTAAGCAGATTGACCTGTAGAAGTGAAAAACTGGCACTCAAAGCTATCCGCTAGCAGGTAGCATGAAGCTAATGTTAGCATTATGGTGAATTTGGCCGTTGAACTCCTTTGTTCCTCTTCATGTCTCTGTATCTTTATTTGGTAGAAAATTCATTCATCATTCAGTATTTGTTTTAAGAAGTTGTGGAGCAGTCGGTGAAAGAGCAGCTATTTTTCTACGTTTTCCCCCTCACTGCAGCTTCCGACGTGACTGAGTTCACAAAGATGCTGTCTAACTATTCAGTCCATCACTCTCCGCAGTGCATCAAATACTTGGCTATGATGTGTACTATTGTATTCAGGAAGACCATACACCTTCGACAGTTTTGTCATGTCGGCTTATAGGTTGTGTTCATGTTATGGAATTATATTTCAGTCGGAGCAGGTTCCAATACAACTCTATGGGTGAGAAACAGTTTTTGAAAGAAATTTCCAAAAAGAAAATTGACAAATGTTTTCCCTGACCCTTATTTGATAGTGATTGGATTCACAAACCTGCCATATTATTCTTATGGTTGAAAGTCCTGTCTACTAACCAACATCATGTTTTTCATATATTGTCAGCATTTTTGGACACATTTATGAGAAAATAATTTAAGTTAGTTCCTATGTGCTGACAGAGAAGACATTCAACTTTGTGTCATTTTTGTTGGCCCAGGATTTACAGAGAAATTAGCAATAAACTAAGACTAGAATTCTGCATTTTGACAGTTACCATAGTTACTGCCATGAAATTTTCCACTGCACTCCACCTCAATAATAAACTATGGGCTCTTTATAATGGTGATGTCACATGAACACAACCTATTGCCTCCAATACAGCCCAGAGTAGTTTAAACATGGTACTGCCCTGATTGAATGCAATTTAAAGATGAGGTTATCAGTTGTTCCTGAGCTGATCTCATTTTCTCAAAATCATCATCTCAAAAATGCAACCCATTTGTGTCTTCACTCTTCGTAGAGACAGCTATAGATTACTTCCAAATCCCCCCAAAACTCTTGATGTTGTCTTGCTCTTACAAAACAGTAACCAAAGATTGGTTGTAGTTGACTGACACTGAGCTTTTAGGTTTATAAATCCCCATATCCCTGCACGATGATCGGTCTGTTGAGAATGCAGGGGTCTAGTAGGTTCTAACAAATCATTCAGGTAACGTTTTATTGTTCAGTTGTAATACGTCACAGCTCAACTCGTATCTGAAGTCAGTAGCTTTAATTGATTTCCTGATATAGGACCTTTAACTCATGATAAGTTGGCTGTGAACGTTTTGTTTTTTCTTATTTTTTTCAGTGGACAGAGCTCATCATGGTTCAATCAATTGACCAAAATGCTTTTGACCAAATGTGACTCGCACCTTTTTGATTGTAAGCCCTGGATGTGTACCCCATGTGCCTCTCTCTCCCATGTGCTGGAGAAGGCAGGGCTAATGCCACATGTCCATGCCTTATGAGTCCTGTCCAATAATCCATGCTGCCTGGAAACCCATTGTTCCATTCAGACAGCAGACCACAGTCCAACATCATCCACCAGAGGAGAGCTCCATGGCCAGGGCGGTCTGGTCAGTGTACAGTTGAAGGTTATAACCATTGGATTGGACATATAGTCTTATGTCGAAAGGTTCGGGGTCCGCTCCAGGGACAGCAACAGCTGCTCAGAGACAAAGAGGCCGTTGTCTGTATCAAGAAGTAAAATGTGTATTTCCTCTGGAAGCGTACAGCTCAAAGCAGCTGTATCTAGGCAATGTAAGAATAAGCATATATCATATAAATATAGATTATTTATGGACCCAAAGTCCACTATTCAAAGTTTAGTCAAACAAAAGTTTTGATTTGAAGCGGTGCATATTTCATGTCATTTGTCAGTCTTACATACATTCAAACAGTGAACCAAAAACACAATTGTAAAAAAGTCCATAGTTGTTATTATGTAGTAATATATAACTTCTAATAGATATTAATAATGTCTCTGTTTTTCAGTAATCAATATTAGATGATAAAAATAATAAATTTGAAATAAGGGGTATTCTTTCTTAGTTGAAGAAAGTCAAGCACCTTTAGATATCCTTGTGCCCTCTCTCCGGTCCCTAGTCCTTGGCCTCTGTGCATGTTCATGTGCATAGCTGTTCATTATATGCTCCTAAAACGCCCAACCTGAGCACCTGCAGCCAGTCCCATCAGAGAGAGAGTGCCCAGGCATGTGTGCTGGCCCCAGAACTCTTCACATGGTCCGCTGGGGGGCCGCGCACGCCTTTGTGCAAACTTTGTGGGACCGGAGGCCCAAGTTCTCCCTTTGTCAGCCAATCGCGTCCCGAGAAAGTGCTCTGGACATCTGGCCATGCCATCCCACCGACTGGCGATGGCGCATCAGCCAACTAGGTTCCACATTGTTCTCCATGAAGCTGTGAGAGTGGCTGGGGAGACAGACAGAAGAGCATGGAGCAGTTGGATCAGAGCTGAAGCCCTTACCCTGGGCAGTCCAACAGTTACCTGAGTCTTCCAGAGGTTTATCACTGAGGTATTTGACTAAGTCACAGAAGCCTATAGGACTGAGATGACCCTGTGTGATGAGCTTCCCTCCAGATGTCCCTCTGCATTCACATGCACACTCATGTCATTGTGAACACTGACATTTGACAGACACACATGATATAGACAGGCATTTCAACTGTGGAGACATTTCACATAAACACATTTACTGCAGTGACAAGCAGCAGAGAAACACAGATTGTCAATGTGTGTGTGAGTAATAATGAAAAGACCATGTTACTGTGTATAAGGTAAGCACAGAGCTGCCGGGTGGACAGCTGAGGAGCCCTGACAGTGCACACTGAACAGACAAATAAGATGGACACACATCTCACTGGAAAATGGCACCATTCATTTGTATTTAGCACCAGTTGGTCACATGTTGGTTCTGAGAAATTGAGAAGAGAAAAAGCATCTGCAAGTTGTTTGTACTGGAGTTCTTTTCCCAAAGCCACTCAGTGTGAGCACTCTTCAGTCCACTCCTGTGGTCAGTCAAGGTCTTTCAGCCAAAGGCACTGGACAACACTTCACTGCACTGCCATTTCACATATGAAATGATACATACATACTGGCTAATCATACATATTGCACCTAGTAGCTAAAACCATTACTGTATTTCACTCATGACGAATGTCCTGAGCAGGATCCGGATCCAGCCAGGGACTTTAGACCAGAATCTTTGCTTAGAAATGTAAATCCATTTCCATATAGCGCTTTAATTCAACTGAACCGCTCTTCAAACTGATAACGGTGGATTTCCTTGTAAACAAGACACGTCACTTTCACTTTGGCACAGTAGTCATAATGGGTCATGAAGAGTGACCGTGTATACATTGGCTAAACTAGTGTCTAACCACACGCACCTCCACAGCTATGTTGCATATGATTGTTTTGCTGTTTTGTCGCACTTAAATGCTGTTCCTGCATATACTGGCAGAGCTGCAGCTCACAGGCCGTACAGCAGGGGGCAGCGTCTTGTCCTGCAAGACTAACAGCTGTGGGACCACAGTCATGTGAGCCCTTTGAAAAGTCGCCCGGACAGTCTCTCTCTGATTGGCTCAGTGCAGCATGTGACTCTTCATTGCTATGCTTGTGGTTGCCATGGTAGCCTGCCTAATAGCTACGGGGGAGGGTGTTTGGTTGCCATGGAGCTCTCCATTTGGACTGTGATGTTGGAGTGGCGTGGGCACAGAGGGAGGGTCTACAGGGTTTGGCAGGACTCCATTTGGGGGGGCGTCGATGGAGGCAAGGGCCGCTGATGTCTGTGGAGGTTGGCTCATGGCTCCGGGCGCTCCCCCATCAGAGTACCTCACACCGGGGTCTGCTGAACCCATGGAGGGAAGCTGGGCCTCCTGGTGACATAGAGAGAGAGGGGGAGGGACATGGACCAACACAGGCCATGTGGACGGACGCCAATCAAAGAAGGAAAGATGGAGAGTAAAGTCCAAAGAAAAGGGTGAAAATGAAAAGAACATTTAGAATGAGGAGGAGTGGAGGGGACAAACAGAGATAAGAGACGTGGTGAGTTCCAGGTTGGATGAAAACATTCAAAAATGGCCAATCGGGAGATGGCACAGGGACAGAGAGAGTAAGGTCACTGCGTCTACTGTCCACCATTCATTAGCATCAACAATATGTGTTTCATATACCCGGGATTATAACGGCAAAAGTTAGAAAGTCTGTTCATATAGATTAATATGACAGAGGTCAAGTCACACAGAAGCTGTCTCTGCAGTATTGTACAGCTCTCCTAACCAGCCCCTCTCACAATACAATACATATGATTTGTGTAGGCTTCAATTTGCCATCCAGAACGACCCTACCACACTGTGTGAGTAGTACTGTGACTGGCCATAACCAGTGGTGGAACTGGTGCTCCTTGTTTTTCGTAAAAGTGCAGATACAGGAGCAACACATTTACCTAAAGGTGCATTATGTAGCTTTTTATGGGAAAAAACATCTTGATATTAGTGCGTATTTGACCTTTTACTGAGCCAGTGGCTGTATGGGTGCAGCATGGCACCTTTACTTTCCATCACAGCAGCCTCCAGATGCTCCAGGATCAATTGTTTTGAGGGTTTCTGGGACGAAAACCCTAAAAACAATCGATCCTGGAGGAAAATTTTGACTTGGACCTTGTGTTTCAGAGAAGCCCAAATTTCAACATGAGTGCTACAAGGGGGGGATCCAAAAAAACATATAATTCCAATAATAATTTAATAATTTGAGGCGACAGAGGCGCAAATGGTAGAGCGGGTCGTCTTGTAACCGAGGGTTAGTGGTTCGAATCCCGCTGTCATAGTGTCCTTGGTGTCGTACATTTATGTGTGAATGAGAGTGTGATGGGTGAGTCGTTCCTTGATGTGAAGTGCTTTGAGCCCAAAGCAGGTACAAAAGTGCTATATAAATGTGACATTGTTCGGTTATAGTTAGCAGCTACCAGGCTTTTCTGAATCTGCAGGACCCAGAGAGCACTCATACCAGTTTTGGTGCACACATCACACTGTGTGGCTTCCAGTGAGCAGATGTCTGTGTGTGGATGACTTGTGTTTCTGGAGGGTATAGAGTGATGAACAAGAAACCTGTCCTGATAACTGCTGTAGCCGCAGCAGTGCCAGGAATGGGCCTACGCACCATGTCCTTGGAAGGCAGTGCTTGTTAGTAGCCAGGTCTAAAGGATGTGAAGGATGGAGGGATGAGGTTACAGGGGTGGACAGGGGGGGAGGGGGTGGTGGAACAGCTTCCAGTGAAGAAAAGACTCAAGTGAAGCATTGGCTTTGAGAGGACGAATGAGCCGCACTTTTCTCTTCTCAATCAGAACCACAGAGCTAACTGGTGCTACCGACAGGTGCAGGATGCCAGAAACACTCTGTGTAGTGTTGTCATTAATATCCATGTGAGGAGCTCCACACATGTCTATTAGAGCCCGTTCAGGGGATAACAGTAACTATGTTTCTTGACATCCGTCCCAACTTACCCCACTGCTCCACTCCACACTGCCATTTCTCACACAAGGCCTTAGAGCGGAACCGACTAACATGTTATCAAAGTCCATACTATGAATAAATGTGTTTTTTTTTTTTTTTTTTGGAAGAATGAAGGTTCAAGCATATCTCTGGCGTCTTTGGGAGGAATAAGCACCGCTGGCCCTGGAGTCTTCTTTGGGTGAGAAAATGGATATTGAAGTTGACCAAACTAGCTGAGTGCCTGAGTAAAACCTTGAACAGGATCAAAGAACATTGTTTCCCTCTAAGGCCTTCATCTCTACTGAGAGGTGGTGCATTGCAACAGAAGCACACTTACTGGGACCAGGCTTACCATCTCCCTGTGGCCAGTGCTACCTGGCTCACGAGACCCTGCTGTGGTGTGCACTTGGGGTTCAGCACTGTTCATCTGTTTGAGCGACTGGAGGGCTCCCAACGTGAAAGAACAAACAAAACACAGAAGTGGTGCCTGATGCATGGCAGACAGACATTATGTGGGGGACAGGGGACAGGGGACCCCACACTCCACACACATGTGCACAGTCCTTCCTGGAGCGTGAGGGGGGCAGATACGGAGATTTCTGAGAGGCACAAGCTAACTCTGGGCGTGAATTGAACTGGGACGAGTCTGTCTGGGAATCTAAGCTCAAGGAAAAGGTTAGAGTTAACACACTTCGAACGGCTCCAAACCAAATATTGAGACGTGAGAACATTAGCCACAGCCAAACGTGTCCGAAGTGGATTGTTGTGAAAGGATTTGCTCCACAGAATGACTTAAACACCAAAGAGTCCTGAGATTCTGCTTCAGACTTTGCACAAACTGGCTTTTGCTGCTGGCCTCGTAGGTAAACATTAAGCTGCTAATCACGCAACTTATTCTGGAGGCAAAAACGCAAAAAAAATGTTTTTACACAAACCACCATGTTTCCAGCAATATGACTATTCATTTATCCAGTTGAATCCTAATCAAGTTGTGTGGTTACTTATTTTAATCAGCAATATATTTTGCAGTATATATTAAGGGGAGACACTGCTGGCAAAACTATTATTATTATAATCTTTTTTTTTTTTTTCAATTTCCAGGTTTTGGGCCAGTTTCTTAACATATAAATTTTACCTGAAAACAAATAAATTCCCTAATCTTTACAACGAAGACTGTAATTATTGCACTGATTCAGTGTTTCTCCATAGAACTATATGGAAAATTCTAACCATTACATGGGGAATTGACCATTTTCTCCTACAGACTCCAAACTTTACAGTCTGGTACTTAACAATATTCTGATGTTTGTTTGTTTATTTTTTATTTAAGGGGATTTTTCAATGTGTATTAGTTCCTAGCCTGATTTATTGAGATTTGAACCCCAAAAAACAAGGTGAAATTTTAATTTTTACAGATTTATTCACAAAAAACTAAAAACCCAGAGACAATTTTTTAAACTAATATATCAACAAAATAAAGCCATGAATTTAAATGTGCTCTATCTATTATTTACATTTTGCAGCCAAAAATAGGGGCAATTTTGGCAATTTTTATGCATAAATTACTGTATTTTTAATAAAAATATAAAATGACTTCCAATACATTTTTTCTCCTTTTTACTTAAAATAATGCAAAAGTTTCATATTGATATGATAAAATTTTTTCCCAACTCACCTGCAGCGTCTCGCCATAAACTTGTTTTTTTCCCTACTATCTACGTTTGTGCAGGAACCTATTGCCACAAGTGAGCAAAAGTCAACTTTAATGTTAATATTCTAAAAAAACAACCACGTATAAAACACCACATTACAAAAGGCATGGCATCGTGGCATCTGGAGTGCACCACTGGACAGTTGTGAGTCACCCTTTTGTTCGTTTTGGTTATGACCTCGCCTGGTGGTGTGTCATGACATAAAGAGCTGGGACGACATAGAGAGCAGATGGGGCGTTTGATGGATGAGCGGTGACAGCGGGCCGGGCGGTGTTTACCTGGGCATTCGCGATGGGGCCGGAGCCACGCGGGGCTGCACTAGGATGGACTGACGCCTCCCCTAAGAGAAATCACCGTATCTCATCAACAAGGCACAGAGGAGGAGAGAGGAGGAGGAGCACAGGCAGCCACACGCCAAGCCAGTGTATCAGGACCACAATGGAGCTGTGTGACCAATGCACTGTACTGTCTGTGGGGCCCCAGAGTTCTCAAAGTGTGACGGGGACATTTAATTGATATTACAGTGCAAATATCATCAGCACAGTGATATCAATCTGGAAAGGCTCCAGTTTAACGTGGACATACCGGTATCATGCATAAGGCTTAAAAACAAGCTTCACAAACGTTGGCGTGTATTTATATTGTTACTTTTTACAAATTGAAATAATGTCTCTGTAAGACACTATTTATTAGTTCTAAAATGCCTGTGCCAGGACTAGTGAGGATTTTTGCCTGTGGCGCCCCCTGCAGCCAGGAATGGGAAGAATTTTGAAAAAAAAAAGTAGTGCTGCTAGGCATGTTGTTGCTATGTCCACACTATGAGCACAGAATGGCTCAGAACTCATCCAGTATTGGGATATTAACTATAAAAATGTGGAGGACAGTTTTGACGTAATTGTGTGGATGTGGCCCAGTCTTTCAAGATGGATTATAAGCGAGACTGAAAATGCAGATCTTGCAAGGTTAGGCGAGATTGGTCCACATGCCACAGTCTTTCACAAACAGAAAAACGTCCTCTTGAAAGCCTCTCATTAAAAGTAATTTCCCTACCATAGTTTCGACAGCAAAGCTGGGTGTACACTGCGTGTCTGCTGAGCGGTGCGGAGTGCAGGTTAGTATGCGGGGTATTTGTACCAAGATACTCAAATGTTAGAGTAGTCTATCTGTGGGCCCAGCGCAGCACTCTTAAGCAGGGCGCAGTTGTTCTCCATGGCTTTCATATAGACCTATTCTGTAAAGCACAGTCCAACTCTACAATGTTCAGGACACAGTACTCTAATCTGTACTTGTAGTCCAGGGGTAGGCAAGTTGGCTTGGTGGTTGGCTGATTTTCGTCCTCGTCAAAGCACCAGGGGAGCCAAACCAGTGTCCTGCATGATATATGACCCATATATGATAATCATTTTACAGGTACTGGCCAGGGCTTTTTCAGTATGTTCTATATGTTCTACGCTACAAAAAATGAGCACTGACTTAAAAAGTGCTTGAATTTAGAGAATTTATGTTGATTTTGAGTAAGTTTGGACTTTAAATATAATTGCCAATGGAACAAGCACTAATTTTACTTTAAACACTTAAAATAACTAAAACGAAACTTAAATCGAGACAAAAATGCCCATAGTACTTGTTCTTTTGGCAGTCTTCCTGAAAAGAAGCTAAATCTACTCAAAAACCAGTTTAAATCCTTTCAATTTAAACCTTTTGAGTCATTTTCTGATATGGGACTTTTCCCCCAGTGCATCTGTAAGAATGTTTCTCAGAATTATCTTGGGGCCGAAGGTTCTATGATAGAGGACCGGATGTTGCCTAACGCTGTGGTAGTGTTTCAAACTGAATAATTACTCTGTAGTGGGGGGTGGTCCCATATGGGAAATGTGAGGCAGAAGCAACTAAGTCTATAAAAGACAACTATAAAGGCAGGCTAACAGTGGCTAACACAGTGCTAATGGCTAATGGTTAGTGGGTTTTTATGCTTGTATCCCAATGTCCACACCGTTCCCTATATGGCGCACATTATACTGGGAACGCCATTTTGTTCAAATGTTCAGAGAGAAAAAATTAGTGCACAAAATTACCCACAATGCATCTTGAAAAGTACTGAGCATTGAAGGTCAATATTGACCACAATGCATTGTGACAGACGGTGGAGAATGGTGAGAACAGCTAATAGTGGCACGAATGAATGAAAATTGTCACAAAACGTTGTTTTAACCATGTGTTGCATATTGTTGATACATATTTTGTTGTTTTTTTAACATGCGATGACAATAAAGAATAATAAGAAACCACTTAAACCATCACCATGAAAAGTTGCTAACGTTAGCTTCTTACCTTTAGCTGGGGCTGCTCAATGACCAACAGCTGCCCGCCTCAGATATAATGTCAAATTCATGTTAAAAAAAACTGGCTGGCTAATATTGAAATGTCACTTGAATTTTGTTGGTCTTTATTGCAGTTAAATACCTGAGCACCAGAGTCATGTGATCTGCATGTCTGAATCACCAACACAATGAGCATCATTACATTAAACCAAAGTGGATTTAGGTCAGTGCCACTTCCACATGTACAGAAAGTTTCAGACATTTACACGCCATCTTTCATTTCCATATGTTTTTTATATTGCATTGTGTTGGAAATGTAAACTAATCACAGTTCTTAACGATTAATTTGCATTTTAGGCAAAATACTTGCTAAAATATAAAAAATTTCTATGCTTTAGGATGTGGCTGAATTCTGTGCAGTACCTTGTAGTTGTAGTAATGTTGCCTCTCTCCGACAGTAAAAAAAGGTCGGAGGGTCTGGCTACTGAGCAGCTAGTGGCTTTGTTAAGTGCAGGTTGAATTTAACATTAGTTAGTACGTTTGAACATAGTAGCCACATTCAAAATGGTGGCAGGTGGTGACTTTGAAAACCCTATAGGCTGGCACCAAGTCAAAATGCAACCAAACAAGTAGATGGGCCGCGTGTTGTATGAGCGGTGACAGTGCAAAAGTATTAACACTGAGGCAACGAGGGCAGTGCTGTGCAGTGTACACCTGGCTTTAGTCTAAACTCTGTTCTCTGAGGATGGGACGCCTTGTCCGCTGTATGACTCGTTTTGCAGCTGATTCTTGGAAACTGTTGTCTTCTAATACGCCGGGGTTGAAGGACAGAGTGTGGAGAAAACATCAGTGAAAAAGGTGCGCACGCAAACACATGAACAGCTGTCCTCATCTGGACACAGCATGCGGCGGGCAGAGGTCATGCACATGTGAGAGGAGCAGCTGGACCTCCGGGCACCAGTGAGACATGCACAAGGTTCACAGGGACCAGCTCCGGTGTGGCCTTCACTCCCACTACAACACTAACACAAGTGATATTCAATAACAAATCAGAGCAACTGGATTCACTTTGACCAGCCCGGAGTCCCACTATTGCATCTGTGAGTCTGATGTGTAGGATGGGTTTTGTAAAAAGTACAGTAAAGTGTTGAGCAGTTTTGATCCTGTTTTTGTATAGTAGAAAGCTTATTCTTGGGTCACTCAACAATTACGTCACATTTGTGGAAGTGAGAGGAGGATGTGGGAGCCCTACTCCTGCAAAATTTGAATTAAACACCTGTAACTTCCTATGTTATGGTGCATTTTATGGCTTTTAGGACCTCATTCTGCAAACCATAGACCTATTTCTGCCCACTAAAAATTACGTTGAAAAGCAAAGACAAATAAACAGGTGACGTGACACTCACTGAATGTCAACGGTGACACTTGAGCCAAGTTACATGTATCTGTGATACTGAATGTCCCTCTGCTCAGTCTGATTAAGAAATTGCTATATCTACCTTGGTGATGTCACCAACATGCCTGGCATCTAGTAGCTTTCTAATAGCGCCCCTTTTATCAAAGCCTACCAGTTGGACTTATTTATTATTAAATCTCCAACTGCCTGGGTATCTTATATTAATCATGTGCAGTGTGTTTTTAACAAAATAATGATGCTTTCTCCCTCTGTAATTTTTTCAGCAATTCATCTCAGAGCGATCAAATCCCTCTTCCTTTAGTTCATCAGCGTATGTCCCAATGCACTCACACACAGAGGGCTCATGCGAGCAGGCGCAGGCTCAGAAACATGGAAAAGTGTGAGCATGGAATCGAGAGGGCACCTGAACACAGCACCGGGACAGCACAGCAGCTCAGACCCCGTGTCCTCAACAACATGCTGCAGCAGAACACGGAGACACCCAAAGGACACTACTGCCCTTCATTCTGCCCTCACAGCACCCACACACACCACGCAAGAGCCCAGTGCAAACAGAAAACTTAGAGCTGCAGACACACAGCCGTCCAGTTCAAGAGACACGGTTTCAGGAGGTTAGGACATATCTGAGGGAGGGGTGTGACGGGACGATCGGGGACAAGAAGAGCAGGTTTCATACGGGCGGCTTACAGCTCTGTGACAGCCATTGATTAACAATAAACGAAATGTGTAAATAATATACATGTAACTAAAATATGAATACATTTATAATAATAAACTGACCAGGGACAATGCGCAAAAGAAATTAGTCTAATAAAGAAAACACACCATGTGCCAGGATGTAGCAAAAAATGCTATTTTGCAGCTGCATAATAATGATGATGGTGATGATGATAATGATGATGAAGAAAACGTGATGTAACAGTACAACACAATACAACAATATCCATCCATTTTCTGTCGCTTATATCTGTTGCAGGGTCGCGGGTCACATTGCACCAGTCCCTTATGGCTCCACCTACAGGAGGTGGAGCCACGACGCTCCTTCACCTCTGGGCGACGTAACAGACCTTGATGGTGTCGTCATAATGAACCGCTCTTGGTCTGACCCATCACCTATAGGACCTGTTTGCCCTGGGAGACCCTACCAGGAGCATACAGACAAAAGAGGTCCTAGGATCATTTTGTGCTCACACCCCTCCACCACAATAAGGTGGCGGTTTGAGGGGCAATACAACAATAGTCTTTACAAAATATTATTGTTATTATTTTTATGTATTGATTTATATTTTAGTTCCATATACATTATTTACACATTTATTTTATTTAACAATAATATCAACCCTTGTTCCTTATCCAAAAAAGAGCAACAAGAATTATCAACAAAAAGGTTATAGAGAACATAACAACAACTTGTTTTTTGCAACTAGATCTTGTTGACTTGAACATTGTACTCATCATGTGGAAACTAAACAGAAAACATTGCCAAATGATGTGCAAAAGCACTGGACATCGAAGAAAATATAATTTCCAAACTAAGTTTGCGAGGACAACATTGAAACAGAAGTGTCCCTCTGTTTATGGAGTTAAACTATGAAACTCTTTGAATGAAGAACTCAAATGTTGTAAAGTTGTGTTGAAGTTCAAAAAAATGTACAAGGACACAATTACGAATGAATATTTAAAAGTTTAAGACAAATGTTTAACTGTGAATGCTTTTGAGTAATTGGTGATGTTGTGGTGATCGGGGTTGAATTAGGGGAATTTAATTTTCCTACTTATTATTTTGTAACAAGGGACAGAATATACAAGATTTATCTTCTCTCTGTAGCTTTTGTTCATGTAAAAATATATGTATGAACATATGTAGTCTGCAAAATGAACATGAAAAAGACATGAACAATAAAAGTAAAATATGTGTCAAACAGCTGTCCGTATGAAACCTGCGCCTGAGCAAAAACAACTGTCTCGATCCTCTTCCTGTCCCGATCGTCCCGTCACAAGGGGTAAGGTAAGGCAGTCAGAGCGACAGATGAAGAGAGCAGGGGAGAGAGCACACACCTGTGGGTTACCGCGGGACACATACACACCTGCTCTGGGAACATCCGGCTTTTTGGTTCAAGAACACTTCCCCCTCTGATCTCATCCTCCACAGCCATGAGTCTTGGAAGCAGAGCAGGAGACAAAAACAGGAGCGTTACCAGTCACCTCAACAGTCGGGCCCTGGCACCAAATAGTCCCATCGCAGACTCACTGCAGTGCCCCCATCCCCATGAAGGAGCCAATAGGTTGCATTCACGTGACGAGGCAGAAAATCATATGCTGGTAACTATGGTAACGGTCAATATGCTGATTGGTAGTTTTTAATTTATTGCTGATATCTCCTGTAATTCCTGGGCCAATCCACATGAAACAAGAACTGTTACAAAGTGCAATGGTTCTGTCGGCACATAAGGTCTAATTATTTTCTCACAAAGGTGACCAAAAGTGGAGATAATATGTGTCTAGAAGAAAGGAGTTCCAGTCATAAGAATAATATGGCAGGTTTGTGAATCCAGTCACTATAATGACCAGGAAAACATTTGTCAAGTTTTGTTTTTGGAAATTTCTCTCCCATAGAGTTATAATGACAACTGAAATAGGATTCTGTAACGTGAACGCAACCTATAATGTGTTGAGAGCAAACATATTCCAACAGTCTGAGGTAGACTTCTGACATTGTGGATGATACAGTAAGACCCACATGTATAATTGTTACTACTTGAATAATAAGTGACAAAAGCATCATGTTGGGTATAGTAATGTTGCTGCCTCTTGAGTAAAATTTTGGCTACTTCTGCAGGTGTAAGAATGAACAGAAAGACATTTGAAGACATTTTTATAAATGAAATGATTGTGAATGTTTTAAGGTGTTGGCAGTGGATAGAACAGACGATAAGTGTTATTTTGATCAGTGTGTCTTACATAGACCCATTTCATGTGACGTATGCAAACTAAATTAGGTGCATTCACGCACATCAGTCACGTGTCTATTGACCATAGGAAATGTCATGTCCACAAATCAAAAACTAGAATCAAAGTACATGGTCAAGGTTTAATTTCTTCCATTTTGAATCAACGATAAAGGTTAATATACAATACAC
>OMNZ01095915.1:0-12361 GCA_900303255.1 Lesueurigobius sanzi
GGTTTGGGAATCTCAACATCAAATCAAAAAAGTCACTCATGAGAATTGTAAATCTGAGTGCTAGGATCTTGGGAGCTCCTCAGACTCCATTTTCTGACCTGTTTTCTGGTCAGGTGACACGGAAGGCTCTGAGCATTCTGTCTAATGAGGCTCATCCTCTTCATGATGAATTCTGTTACTTGCCTTCTGGTTCGAGGCTCGGGGCTCCCATGGTGAGGAGCAATACATACAAACACTCCTTTATACCTGTAGCCATCTCTGTTCTAAACTCTGACCATAGAAGGAGTAGACAGGCATCGCCTTCTTTTTTTTCCTTTGTCCTATTGTATGTAAAACTGCCAATGACTCCTGGTTTAGTCCTGGTTTAATCCAGATTCAGTCCGTGACACAATCTGATTTTAGACCTGCTTTAGACCTAAAGCAGGGCTGGGCGATTATGAAAAAAAATAATCTAGAATATTTTCCCCATATTGAACGATGATTCGATTTTTGTCAAAATAAGTAAAAATACATAAATAAATAAATACTGCCTTATTTATAGTAGCAGTAGCAGATTGTGGGGCAAGGCCTGGTCCTGCTACATAACTGCTAAACTGCGTGCTAACTGCTTTCCACTACAGAAGCAGAAATGGGCACTTCTCCTCCCACACAGTAGCTACACAACAACGCCATACACCTCTCACGTGGCCAGCGACAAAACAAAAAACATGTGCGCACAAAAGTGAAAGTGTTTGAAGAAATGACGCAAGATTACAACAGCTAGCGTTAGCTTAAGTTTACTAACAATTGTTAGAAAAGCATCTCTAGCCTACCTTTTCCATTAGAGTAGAAATCCTAAAGAAATGTCCATGTTCCTTAGTGCTCCAATATTTGGGGCGGAAAATGCTGGTCATTTTTTCACCCTCAGCACGAAGTGGAAACAACTGAGCATTTACCGCCATCTACTGGACTAGACTGGTAATTGCTAGTTTTCTGCAGAAAAGCTGTGGCTCTTTTTTGACGATTAAAGCTCACCTCGCGATTATCGTAATTGACCTTTTTTAATATCTAGATTCGATTAAAATTCAATTAACTGCCCAGCCCTACGACATGACGATGTTACTAAAAAGCAGATGGTCATGGAGACCAGATCATGATATCGCCCAGCCCTACTTCCACCACTGCACAACTGCTGCCCCAATCTTTTATTCCAGTAGTCCGTACAATACAACGGCAGGTAAGCCACAAAAAGCACTCTTTCTCTAGTTTAGCCAGGTTTTTTTTTGGTTTTTTTCACACTGTCCATCAACCCAGTCTTTCCCCGCTGCTGTGCTGTCCACTGTGATTAATGCCACTGGCCTCGCTCTGAAAAGGCAGGCCCCAGAACAAAGAGCATTTTAAGTGGACATTAATTGCACAAAAGGCCTGTCTTTGGTGGGACAATAGGGCAGCCCTGAGCAGCTTCTCTCCGTCTATCAAGGGCCGTGTCTGCAGAACGGGAACACGCCGCAAATGTATTCAAGCGCTTAATGTGAAGTGTTCAGCACCTGGGCTTTTGAAGAAAGTCAAGGGGAAAGTCAGGGTGAATCTCCACAAGTTTTACCCATCAACTTGGTGCAGGGGTTTATGTTTACTTCTGGTCACAACCATACGAATGTGAGAATGTTTGAGCAGATATTGTCACAGTAAAGATTACAATTTGTACAGTTACCATGATCAAGATTGGTGTATTTTATGCACTGTAATCCTAAATAGTGTTGCTTACCAAAAGGTGCACTGTGGAACTTTTGAATACAGAAACAACTTGATATTAGTCAGTTTTTTTTGTTGTTTTTTTGTCATTTAAGTTTTAATGATTTTCCTTTTAAAAGAACACACAAGCAAACACATAAAACAGCATCAATATATGAGTATAAATGAGACAACCAAGTCAAAGGTAAGAAAAAACATTTTTGTCTCATTGCTAGTTCAAATCTACGCAAATTGAGCATGAATTGTCTTAATTCAATCTTAATTTTTTCCAGTGGCACCATTTCTTTAACAACACAGACGTGCCATTTTTGAACTACCACCTAACAACATCCCAAGGTAGAACCGAGTTGAACGGAAAACACAGTCTTCATGGTTGAATTCTCTCTTCATCTTCCACAGCCACCGTAGTTACCCCTCCTGTTGACACAAATCTGTCTCGTCCACGGCCCGTCGCCCTCCTCCCACCTGCCTCCAGGGCTGCATCTAAAATGGGAAATAAGCCTAGGAAATTTCCTCTCCATATCGTTGACCCGGACGTGCGTCATCGACCGCCATGACAAGGAGCGTCTAAATTCGCCAGTTCGAGTAGGAAGGAGCAAGGAAATGAGCTATCATAGGAGGCTTCCTATGATAGCTATTTAGCATAGGAACCACTGGAGGTCCCTCACCAGCGTCAGGAGCTATGAGGATATCCCACAATCCTTTGCACAGTCCTCTTTTTCGAAAATTACCGATCTCTGCACGGACACTGTTCATGATTGACAGACACACGTTTAATTCAATAAAATGATCTGCACAAGAAACTTAATAAAAGTGACTAAATAAAAACCCAGACCCTCCAGAGCACAGAGCAGCCTCCCTCTGTAAAGATCTCTGCAGGATACGGACTAAACTAAGAGTTTCACTGCTTTACTTTTAGTTTAGAATATTCATTTAATATGCAAATTCTATGCAATAATAACCAGCGGAGCAGCTCCCTGTGCCTTAATGCGGCTCTGGTAATGAAACAAAGGACAGGATTTGGTGAATTTGTCCAGTGGATTTTATATCTGTGATAGAGGTCTAAAACTGCTTTTTATTATCGTCCGTTTTCTGTCTGGCTTCTATATTTACAGTGGCTCATGTTTGAAACTTTCAGAGTCAGTGATGATTGCGTGAGGTTTATGAAGTACCGTTTATTGTAGTCAGGATTGTGGGTAAATGAGTCTTTTTAAAGCAGCTGTTGGCGACGTAACTTCCCCCGTTGTTTCCGCTGAGTGAGGAAGGTTGAAATTGGTGCAAATGCGCAGCTGAGGCACCGTTCCTAAACTTATTGGCACCTTAATGTTGACCCCATGACGTAGCCCTCAAAGGTTAAGGAACAGGAGGAGGAATGAGGTATTTTGTCCCCATTTTAGATGCAGCCCAGCTCTCGCGTGTGTGGGACGACCGTCTGGCTTCAGATCCGCCCCGTCCCCCACTCGGTGATGAAGTGCTCTGATAGCGGCGTGCATGTCCGGCGGCGTGCAGGAAAAAAAGTGAGTCAACCACGTCCGATACGGAATTAAAGACCAATTAGCGCGCAGGTAAAAAGGACTCCAGTGAGACGGACAGACAGGCGTGAAATCACACCGCCGGGCTTTTACATGGATACGGCTACTTTGATTTGCGGGTGATTTGGCCCATTAGCTGCCCGGGAGAGAGGGGCTTATAATGCGCTGGGATGTGTAGAAAGCAGAAGTTCAATAAAGCTGTTCTCAGTAGGTTACGGTCACGATACAGAATTCTTTTTAATGGTGATGGGCTCGGAGCTCCAAAGCTGCTTCGTTCTATGAACACTGACATCTTGTGGACACAGCTTGCCATCGCACATTTTCATGAATGCGACTAAAGCTCTAATGCAGGAGGCAAATGTGTGAGACAGTCATGTGATGCTTTGATGTCATGTCATTGGTGTTTGAATGGTCAGAACAATCATAGACCAATAAACTATGCAAGAAGTTTTCTAATGTGATTCTGTGACTGTCCTCCGGTGTGCTCCACAGAGCTCCAGTGGGCGGGGCCTCAGTCACCTGCTCGCACTGCTGCCCCGAGGCAGCTCTGACACAGGACATCTAACCCCTGGGAGGTGTAACAATGCGTTGCTGTACCCCTCTCTGCGTACTTTTCAAGCATTTTTACTTAGCACCCATTGTGGTGGATTGGAAGTGGCCACACTCCTCGCAGAGGAGCAAAATAGGATTCCTTGCGTTATCTGTGTCAAAACACATGAAATGATGTAGAATGCTGTAATTACAGCCCATATACAGTCACATATGCCATACTTTATATGCCATAAACGTAACAGCACTGTTAAAGGAATAAATACATAAGGAATTAAAAATATATAATTTTTTATTTTTATATACTGTATATAAGACCTGCCCTTACAATGACCAGCCAAGGCTTCATATACTTACGAATAGTTGATCAAACAATTATGTTGTTGGATACACCAAACCTGTAAACCACGATTGCGTTGATTGTAGCTGCTACTATACATGCATTTCAGTCACGTGACCTCCGCCATCTTGTTGCCTGCTGGCTAGAGCAGCAGTGTATCAGTCTATACGTCTCTATGTGTATCTATGGTCTGCACTGACTGAATCCAAGATGCTACATCTGAAAATTACACCTCAGACAGAAGAACAGAACTGATACTTAAAGAAAACCAAAACCTTTGGATTTTATCCTTATCAACCGCCTGGAGAGTTTCTGTCAGCAAAGTCTG
Organism: Lesueurigobius sanzi; assembly: GCA_900303255.1. Classification (NCBI taxonomy): domain Eukaryota; kingdom Metazoa; phylum Chordata; class Actinopteri; order Gobiiformes; family Gobiidae; genus Lesueurigobius; species Lesueurigobius sanzi. Next base: position 4,481 of record OMNZ01095915.1, read on the forward strand.
CGATATGGATAACATTTGTGACCATTGGAGCAGATTAGCTACAAAGACATTAGCTACTGCTGCTCAGCTACAAGCACAAACGTCTCCATGAACCACAGTCTAAACATCTAGCCTTGGTACATGTGACAGAGGTAAGAGCTGATGTATTTCTGTCATTTTTTCATGGTGTTTACTGTGTAGAGCCCGGGTGTAGAGGCTAAATGCACTAGTCGTTAGCGGTAGCATGCTAACGGCTTCAGCAGCCGAAACACAACTCTGACTGAGGCTCTGTTGACACTACAAACAGTAAAAAATCACAGAGAAAGGTTGTCTGTTGCCTCTTTGATGTGTTTGGAGTGGAAATAGATCTTTGGCCTGTGTGGGAGCCTCCTGCTCTGTCCTGGCTGCTGTCACTAGCTGCGTCTTTGCCTTGTTAACATAGCAATGCACTGTTTGTTTGTTTACCCATGTGCTTTCTCGCCCGTCTTTTTGCCGTTAGCATTCATCACAATGACATACAAATACTGTGGTCAATCAATTGACTGTTATTCACCTCCTCCTGAGTGAGCAGTGATACTGTATTACTGATTGTTGTCGTGATGGCGTAGTATAGTATTGTATTGTAGTGTGGTATTTCAACTTCAGGGCAGAAGATGGCGGTGACAGCTATGCGTGACGTCACTGGAAACCCATGTATAAGTCGAATTAACACCAAGAAGGTCCCCCAGCAAAGTTTATTTATATAATTTGCATTTATATTCATCGCCTTTTCAACCTGGATGTGTAGACGTGACTGCACTGTTGACAAGCCTCTCCTGGCAGCACGTTGTTCAAGCACGCATTCGTGAACTCGTTCCTCAAGCTGTGGCCATCTAGCCATCTAGTTTTCTTCATTACAGTAAGAGTAACCTCTGCTTTTCGCCAGTCCCTCACAGGTTTCTCGCTAACTCCAAACTTTCTTTATGCTGCTCGATTACCGTTTTCAGGTGCAGTTTTCACTACTTGTAATCTGCAGAATATTATTTTCTTTTTGGGGGCATTTGTGTTCAGTATTTCTCGGTTGTCTTTATATGTTAATGTTTAAATTTATAATTTTCAGCGGCACAGATGTAGCAGGTACCGGTACACAAGCCTATACATGGGTTTCCAATGACGCATAGCTGTTGCCGCCATCTTCTGCCCTGAAGTTGAATTACCACACTACAACACAATACTAGCCATCACTACAACAATCAGTAATACAGTATCACTACTCACTCGGGAGGAGGTCAATAAAGGTCAACTGATTGACCAAAGTATTTGTATATCATTGTGATGAAGCTAACCGCAAAAAGACGGTGCCAGAAAGCACATGGGATGGGTTAACAAACTGGGCATTCCTATGTTTACAAGGCAAAGACGGAGCTAGCAGCTAGGACACAAGGAGCAGGAGGCTCCCACACAGGCCAAATATCTATTTCCACTCCTGAGACTAAATGGACACATCGAAGAGGTAACAGACAACCTTTCTCTGTGATTTTTACTGTTTTTAGTGTCAACAGAGATTCTGTCAGAGTCTCTAGACTACACAGTAAACACCATGAACAGTTGTACCGAGGCTAGATGTTTAGCCTGTGGTTCATCCTCATGGAAAGGTTTGTAGCTGAGCAGCAGTAGCTAATGTTTATTTATGTATTTTTTTAATTTTGCAGTAGCTAATGTTTTTGTAGCTAATGTGCTTCGATTGTGACAAATGTTGTCCATATTGCAGACTTTGCTGACAGAAACTCTCCAGGCGGCTGATAAGGACAAAATCCAAAGGTTTAGGTTTTCTTTAAGTATCAGCTCTGTTCTTCTGTCTTAGGTTTAATTTCAGTAATTTCAGTTCAGTCAGTGCAGCAGACCATAGATGTAAAACAGGCATAGAGACGCATAGACTGGTAATGTTGTACTAGCCAGAGAGCGCAAGATGGCGGCGCTGACCACAGAGGTCACGTGACTGAAACACATGTATAGTGCCCTATCGGAGCTGTCAGTGTGAAAATAACAAAGATGTGAAATTATATTTTAATATACAAGTTGCACCTGAGTATAAGTCGCAGGAAGAGTCAATTCCACTTAATTTCACAACTAACAACATAAAGAAGAAAACAAGGCTACAGGGGCCTAATTTACAAATCAAGCTAAAACTTAGTTAATTCCCCGCTTCATTACCAAGTCCTGATTCAGTAAACGTGCTAAAAATCAATGTTAGACAGTAGCAAAGTAAGTGGCCCTTTTCAAATGCAATTACGCTCCGCCGATACTCTGATGTCCCAGTCACCCTGAACCTAACCCTCTCGTGCACACGCAGCTGATATGGTATCGATCAGCAGCCTGTCATATAGTAGAGATGGGGTCCGTCGGGGTTATAGCAAGCAAAAAAAGATATTGAATTATAATTGTAATTTCATTTTAGTCAGAAATGTATAGTGATGAGGGGAGCAACGATATTCCATGGGTCATATGTTTCAAAGTTGACAAACGCGATGTGTGTGCTGCAGAAACCATGCTTCCAATATCACGAGACAGTTATTCATATTATACACGGTATCAGTTGTTTACATTGGTTACACTTCAATAATGGCAATGACGAACCGCTGTCCAGGCTAGAAAATAGTTAACCCTTTAAGCCCTAGGCCTTTTTCTCCAAAAATCATGTCTTTACATCATAGGTGTACATGGCTAATCTTGGTGTCCACACATTTGGTAGAGCTTTGGGACGACGGTGGAAGTGAAATAAAAATAAATGATGTTGTTTGACAATAAAATGAGGTTGCCATAGGTTTGAATGAATTTCCGCCTGAAAAAAACACACACATTTTCCTGCAAAAAGGCCTTTTTCCTCCCTGTGGTGTAGGAAATAACAACAGAAATGGATAATCCGACATCAGCTGTCACTAATTTGCAACTTTGGAATATGTTCTGCGTAAAACACATAGGTCAGTAACTGTATCTGAAAAAAAGTCCCCATTTTCGGGGACTCTAGGTCTTAAGAGGTTAAAATATGTAGAAAGCTTGTCACCGGAGAAGTGGCCGCTTATAGAGCTTTGGAACTGACAACACAGTGCAATGCATTGTGGGAATTTTGCCACCAATTTTCAGGACCACAAAACAATGAAAACACAGCCCATTGTCAATATTATTCCCTCGTAGACGGTGCCTTATAACAGGTCAGTCAACTACACAACACGCCCCAACTATCCTGAAGTTATTTGTGTATCAAGCTTCCCTTAGTTCTGCAGTTAGCAGTTTGTTGTTTGGACCGGTCAGATGGCACCTCAACCACATACACAGCAACACAGTTTGCTGGCCACGCCCCATTACGTGACATCACATTCCAAAGCTCAATTCACCTTATTCTGCCCCGCCCACTTTTGTTGTAAACGCATTTCCTGTTTTTATTAGCACTTCCTGTGAGCTGCGATTTCCATTGTTGTCAATGTAAGAGAGTGAAGAAATAAAATGGGAATGAACAAAAAACTCACTAACTTAAAGGAAATAAGTGTGGCTCAGGTTTAGTTTCAGTGGAAGGATGACATGAGAAAAGAAAATCACATAAAATAATTATTCATAGATATAATAACAAAAAAGTATTTCTCTTACGCATCGTTTTGGATACTTTTCGCTCTCCTGAAGATTCCATTTCAGCAGTTACCTGTGAATGTAGTAGAGTTTGTGGTCAGAGGTGATGAATGGGCTTGTGGTATTTGAATTTCAAAGGGCTCTCTGGTATGTATCTCTGCTTTGGATAGAGCAGCCTGACTGCCAGGTGCTGGGTAGAATGGAAGTCTAATGTAAATGTCACACTTACGACTTACGCCCACATGATGCAGCCTGCAAAGTTTAAAAACACAATGGATGAAGTTGTGCTTCTCCAAGTTTAAGAGTCTGAAAGAAGGGGACTGTTAACAGGGACCATGCATTTACTGTAGATAGACTATGTCTGTGGAAGTTCTCAGTCGTACAGGAGGTGTCCATTGTATGCAAGTTTCTTCAGTCGTCACCCTGTAGTCGAAGTGTAGGATGTTTTGCTCTTCATCCAAAGAGCTTCATCAGCACTGAGCAAACGTGGAAATCAGTGCGATTAATATAGACCAGTAGGAGGGGTTTATTTATGTAGGTCCCACCTCTCTTTGTTCTAAAGGCTACTCTCACCTAGAGAAAAACAACCTTTTTTGCCAGTGTCAGTCTCAACGACCCTCCTCACACTTGATCACTGCCCAATACCTTCCTATAGTCCTGCCCTGGGCTCTGTCGCAGCCTCATTAGCATGACAGAGAGCTCCTGGTTTCAGGCGAAGGATGCTGGGCTACATTAAAGCAAAGGCCCCCATTTCTCTTCATAGAAGGGTTTTTTTTTAAGTTTTTTAATAGTTTCTTTCACTCCTCAATCAAACCATCTATTTTGCTAAAATCTTTATTCACGGTCCTCAAATTATTTTTGTGTAGGTTCTCAGTCGTACAGGAGTTGTTCATCGTAGGCAAAAATTCTTCAGTCTTCATCTGTACACTTCAACTACAGAGTACAGATGAAGACTGAAGAATTTTTGCCTACGATGTCCTCAAATTAGTTTTTGTGCAGTGGCTTTGAAATGGAGATGCACAGCCGACTGAAGGCCATTATGATTATAAAGATATGATTGATAAAGCCGTTTATGAAGTAGCTGTTTAGCTGTTACACAGGTTTGGGATGATCTCAGCTAAAGAATATGGCAGTGACTAAACCAGTTCAATATGATTTGTCAAGTTCCTTTAAAATGTTATTAAAAATCCTAAACTCTCCTTTTCAAGCGAAAATAAATGACATTGATGTTAATGTAGGTTCTCAGTCGTACAGGAAGAATCTTTGCCTATAATACATTGATGTTACTTTAACATAGTGGCCGTATGACCTTTTACAGTGCAATAAACATTTCTGACAAGTGAAAATGGCAAATTTTGTGAACAACATAGTTAGAACATGTTAAATATCAGTTCAATATATTGACCCAACTGGATTTTCTTGACTTACTGCCAACGCTTTGGCCACAGGCAAACACCTGTGCACTTTATGTGTGACAGCCCTCTTTCTGCTCTTATGGGACAGTCCTTTAGATTACGGACCGCTAACTTAGCGGTTTTACTGGGAGAAAGCTGAAATAAACATGTAATTACAATGTAATAACACAAATACACTATAATTACACAGTTCTTACAGTGAAGTTGTGCGTAAATACAGTGAAAGTCCTGCTTTACATTTTTAACCAAATGCACTGTTAACTAAAGTGTAATTATGGTGTACTTACAGTGTACTCATCCGTAAATATAGTGACATTTCATTTTAAAATTTAAGCAAAGTCATTAGATTATGGACCGGACACATGTGCCCCAGTGGGGATCGGAACTCAGACCGCCTGCATGCAAGTCGGGTGACTTAGCTGTTGATCTAGCTTATCTCCTAAAGTGGCGGCCCATGGGGCAAGGTCCTGACTCTCCCAATGACCCAGCACGCCATTAATGGTAATAATAATGATTCATATACATCAATTCTTAGTACTATGTTAAGAATATTGAGGGAACAAATGAAAAGAAAAATATGCATTGTCAAACAATGTAAACAAAAGCATGTGCTGGATGGTATAAAGGGCAGGCAATATAAGCGTAAGCTACACCTTTTTGGTCAATGTAAATCATGTGAAGTATGTAGTTGTTTGTAAATATTTCTGTGTATTTATGATTGAAATAAACCAAAAAATAAACCAATAAACCAAAATAATGGCTTACACTTGTATTGTGCAGTGTCTCAAAGAGCTACACATAGAGTCTGTACTGTCTAGCTCTTTGAGAATAAGGTCTATATAGACATTATTCATTCACTCCATACTCAGTGGTGACGTAATCGAGGCTGCCATTCAGCGCCATTGGCCCCTCCAACCTCCACCAACCCATTCACTCTCACTCTCATTCACTCTCACTCTCATTCACTCTCATTGATTCATGTTTTTAGTGGTAGAGGAAACCGGAGCACCTGGAGGAAACCTACGCAGACACAGGGAGAACATGCTCTACACAGAGAGGCTGGTTACTGTGAAGCACCAGCGCTAACCGCTGCCGCCCATTGCTCTACTTTTACTGGGGTAATGACGGCGTTGACCACCACTGACTATAGCTGCAAATAAAATGTGACAAATATGCAAATCAGATTAATTAAGGGAATTATGGCGTTACGCTTACTGCCTGAGTGTGTGTTCTGTTTTACAAGCAATTAGTGCCGCGAGAATGAGGAGATGGCTATCAATGGAGAGAGGCTTATGCAATTCCAGACTGAACTATTATTATTTTTAAATGCATATAGGCCAACTTTACATATAGGGCCCACACATTACAGATGACATATTGTACATACTGTAGCTGTGGCTTAAACACCTGCTTTTGGGAACCTCAGCGATGATATTTCACATTTGAATTTTCATTGACACCAGTTTGTGTGAATGGAAAGGCTCCTTTATCATCAGGCACTGTGTTGGTTTGCATCTATCATCTTCAACGTGGAATACAGCGTGCTTAAAATATGGATTCATCTTGCAGCCCTATGGTAGGCCTCCTTCCAGTCTCAAATCCAATAGCTGGTATGAAAAATTCAAATGATTATATATTTTTTAAAGGTACACTGCATCACATTTCACCCAATAATTAGAATATACAAGCATCTGTTTTAATACAGATCATTTTCATCGTTGAAAGTCTGACTGTACCTGGACGTCTCCAGCTCGTCTCCATGGAGATGTTGACTAAAGGCACAAAAATATGAGATTTTAAAAGGTTAGGTCCTCATCCAAATACATTCTTTGATTACTCACAAAAAATGGAATTAGGTGCAGTGAACCTTTAGGCACAAGATTTTAAAATTGGACGTCTTTAGGTTCTATTAGGGTGTTAGAGGTTTTTATTTTATTTTCAAGTTTTGGTCCAGTTTGCTCTCTTAACATAAACGTTCACCTGGAAACCAATAAATGGCCTAATCTTTACTACAAGGCGTGTGATTATTGCAATGATTGGACTGATTCTCCATTTTTCGCACATTCACTTTAGTAGCTCCTACAGCAGGGATCTCCACCCAGCTGGGGAGCCACCAGTAGCTCGCCATCCCTTTCCGAGCTCGCCAAACGCTTTCTACATTTCTACATACGCCTGCCGTAACGAGTCAAATTTTAGATGCATTTTTGTTGTTCTGAACAAAACATCTCCAAATATTTAGATGAATGTAGCAGAAGTATAAAGCAGAAACGAGTGATGTCCCGATCCGTTTTTTTGGTTTTTTTTCACTCCCGATCCGATATTTTGACACTTCATGTTTGCCGATACCGATCCGATCATCAATAAATACACTGCTCACAAAAACTTAGGGCACACTCAAAAAACACAATGTAACTCCAAGTCAGTCAAATTTCTGGGATATCAGACTGTCCAGTTAGGAAGCCACACTTATTGTGAATCAATTTCACCTGGTGTTGTGGAAATTAGCAAGATCACTCCAAAAGAGGAATGGTTTTGCAGGTGGTGACCACAGACCATTTCCCTGTCTTCATCCTTTGTGCTGTATTTTTGGAACACTTTTGCATTTGTCCAGTGTTCTCACCACTAGAGGTATCATGAGGAGGCATCTACAACCCACAGAAGTTGCTCAGGGAGTGATGCTCATCCAAGATGGCACGTCCATTCGTGCTGTGGCAAGAAGGTTTGCTGTGTCTCCCAGCGCAGTGTCCAGAGCATGGAGGAGATACCAGGAGACAGGCCAGTACACCAGGAGACAGGCCAGTACACCAGGAGACCTGGGGGGGGCCGACCGAGGTCAACAACCCAGCAGCAGGACCGCTATCTGCTCATTTGTGCACGGAGATTC
>OMNZ01095919.1:2544-12657 GCA_900303255.1 Lesueurigobius sanzi
ATTGTTTTTAGTGATAGCAATTACTAGTAATTACTGGGGTAACTGGGGTAGCTAGTAATTACCTAGTAGTTACTGGGCCGTATTCTAAAGTGCTACCGGATCATTTTAGTTCCTTCTTTTCATTTTTAGTTAGTTTTTTTTAGTCAACGAAAATATCTGGAGATTTTAGTCACAGTTTTAGTCGCATGAACTAACTTTAATTTAGTTTTAGTCTAATTTTAGTCAGCAAAAATAATACTGTGACTAAAATGACAAAATATTTTGGCCGACAAAATGAACACTCTTGTAATCAGAGGATTAGCGGTTCAATCCCCGCAGGTGTACACTGTCGTTGTGTCCTTGGGCAAGACACTTCACCCACCTTGCCTCCAGTGTCTGCGTACAATGGTGTGTGAATGAGTGGTTCCTTGATGTAAAGCGCTGTATAAATGTGACCATGTACAGTCAGTGGCTTGTTTAGCTTGTCATTATTATTGCGTGTATTTTATTGTCTATAGATAATTAGGATGGACAATTGAAGAATTGAATGTCAACAAAGTCATGAGTACATCCTGTCGTGCTGGATTAAAGTGTTGATGCTAACATGCATGCCTTAAAGGGGGAGTGCCGAGTGAGGCCCGACAATGTGACTACACTGGCCAATATTACTGCAGCACGTGCCACTGGAATGACACTGCCATCATCCCAGCCAGAGTCATTCATAACTGGGAGTTTGAAGCACGGAAGGTGACTGACATATTATACAAGGATTGATCTCAGAACTTCACCTTTAAAATGAAGCATTTATTTTACTTAGGTCTGCAGATCTTCTCTTCGTTATTTAGCCCTTATGATGCCTCGTCCAGTTCTAAAGTTAAAAGAAATCAACCCACTGCTGTTTAACTTTGTGGAGGAACTGGTTGAGATCAAAGTTAGTACAATTACATTTTTTTAATTCAAGAAAATTCCTTCATGCAGATTCAGTCTTGATTAGAATATCTATATTTTTTAATTAATTTGTGTAAATCATATTAATACATGGTGTATGTATGTTTTTTACCTGCAGAAACTTCGTCAAGACATTCTTCTGATGAAGCCCTATTTCATCACCTGTAAGGAGGCTATGGAGGCGCGCCTGCTATTACAGGTCAGCCCTGTGCTCTGTTTAATAGCTCCATCTTGTGGACACAGCAGATTAGTTAGTCAGATGCTCTAAAGTGCCATCATATCAATCTTAGGGCTGTCTAAGTTACCACTTTAACTCACGATTAATCAAAACATAATTAATGCATTAATCATGGATTCATCTCAAATGAATCACACATGTTTTGACCAAACAAACTCCAAAGAGAGTGGTGTTTAGTAAAGTAAACTTACTTCAGGCTGATATGGCTTTGGGATCTCACCATCAGACGCCAAGGCACGACTCAAAAATAAATTACATTTATTTATATTGTAAGTTACTAGAATATTCCACAGACTGCATTAAATCAACCTAATAAGCTGAAATCGTAATTAAAGGTTATTAGCTTAGTTTAAATTACCGTATTTTCCGGACTATAAGTCACACTTTTTCTCATAGTTTGACTGGTCCTGCGACTTATACTCAGGTGCGACTTATATATTAATTGAATACGTGTGTGGTTAGGTAAACATACCAGACACTTATTCAAGTTTATGCTTCGTGTAGTTGAATAACCCTGAATGTGTCATGCTGGCACCGTACATTTATTCAGCCTGTTATTCTCTATTCTATTGTTATTATTATTATAACTTGCCTTTCAAGATGAATTGTCTGTTCTTGTCTCGGATTTTGTCAAATAAACCCCCCCCCCCCCCTAAAAAAATGCGACTTATAGTCCAGTGCGACTTATGTATGTTTTTTTCTTCTACATTATGTATTTTTTGGGTGGTGCGACTCATACTCCGGAAAATACGACAGTGTGTTTTATGTCAGGGAAATGTAAATAATTAATAAATAAGAACTGCGATTATGTGATTAATCAAATTTCAACAAATGTGATCTGATTAAAATATTGAATTGATTGACATGCCTCCTGACACACCAGGCATTAGTAGTTTGAACAAAACATTCAGTAAGTGTCATATCTGTAATGCGCGTCTTTTCTGAAGCTGCAAGACCGACAGCACTTTGTTGAGAACGACGACATGTACTCGCTTCAAGATCTGATCGACATTTCCAGCGGCCGCCTCAGCTGTTCCCTCACGGAGATTCACACCACGTTTGCTAAGCACATTAAACTGGACTGTGAGGTTAGTTCATTCAAACTTTCTTAACTTTTGTTTCAGTTTAATATAGCTGCAATTAAAAAACAAAGAAATGTATTCACTGAGACCATGTTTCTAGAAATGCCAAGCCAAAGGATTTGTTTGTGAACTGTGCAAAGAAGGAGACATCCTGTTCCCTTTTGACAGCCACACGTCGGTCTGCCAGGACTGCTCTGCGGTCTTCCACAGGTGAGCAGGCCATTAGATCACTGTCAGGCAGCTTGAGTGGAATATTTGGAGGAGTTGGAAAAGGCCCAATGATGACAAGCAGTGTTAATTTGATCCGGCTTTTGGGGGAATGCATTCCGGGAAATCGGAATTTTGAGCTTTATTGGATCCGGGAAATAAAATACTCCAACTTTTAAATATGCAATTATTTTGGGCTGTTCTCCCATAAAATCCACCCAGTACACAAGTGTTCCTGAAAATCTGGATTTACAAATTAAGCACTGATGACAAGGGTTCAGAGAAACCTTCTAATATGTAATGTCCAACAGAGTAATCATTCATATCAAGTGTCAGTAACATCTACAGAGAAAGAATCTTGAAAACACTGCATTGTAATAAATATTGTTTATCTATTGTTTATTTCCTCAGGGATTGTTACTATGACAACTCTACAACATGCCCGCGTTGTTCCCGAATGACAGATCGCAAACAAGACGAGCCATTGGACATGCAAACTACATAATGATGAGAATAATATTGCACTTTTTCACAGAGAAAACCAAGTATTAACGCAGATCAGTTTGATTCTGCATTGTCTGTTTTATCAGGAGGTGTGTGTGGTATCCATCTAGGGTGACCAGAGTTTCTAACCAACAAACTGGGACACATTTTGGGATTTTGATGCAGGGCCAGCCAGGGAGTAAGTTCCCTCACACTAAATGGTAAAGCTGCTTGTTAATGTCTTATGCCGTGCACCAATCAGCTTTGACATGATAAACTTGAGATTTTTTATTTGGTTTGTACTTTGCAATTGACATTTGCATGGCCTAAAGACATTCATTTTCAAGTGTTTTACTTTGTGGATCACATTGGCCAAAAACTGGGACTCCTGGGACAGATCCTGTCCTGGGTAAACTAGGACATCTGGTCACCCTATATCCATCAGAATATCAAATGTTTTCTAAACATTAGACTGAAATGTGATGAACAAAATGTGTGACTACGTAGCCTATGCAGCGTCTGGAGCTGTAGCTATTTGCATGAAGAAGTTGTATATACCATTATCTGCCTCAAATATCTTTTACTGCCGTGTTTACTCAAACTTCACTTTAAAGAAGCTACAGAAGAAGTTGATGTAATTTGTTTTTATGCTGTAATAATGTGCTGCTGGTTCTCCATGAGGGTTTTACGGCAATACAGATCTATTTAAAAACATTCCCTGTACCCCATAGTTGGACTATGCCGGTTTTATGTTCAGTGTTCATGCAATGTAACAGAAAAAGATCAAAAACAAATGGGAAGCATCCATGTGTAGTCACATAACATGATGTTCCTAATCATTTAGCTATAAAGGCATCACCCAAATAAATGTGGGTAGAATGTATAACAATTCTGGAAGCGTTTCATTAATCTGTATCATATTTGCAATATATGTTAACTTAACATAAAATGTGCCACATTATATAGGCTAATGTCAAATAATAGGTTCCTTTTAACATTGGTAGGCTAGTTAACCCTAACTAACCCTGTACAAATTTGATCATTTACCATTTAACTACTAATAGTTACATTGTAATTTTCAAACTGGATACGATTATGGTTAACAGTGTTAGGTATCGTTTTTTAAATTATTATTATTGAAACGCTTCATAGTTTAAAGACATGATAGGCATGAGAAGTTTGAGCAAGTAACATCAAAATCACCAATGGAGGAGAGGGGAAAAAACATCTACTGTATATACATACATACTGTATATACATACATACTGTATATACATTTCAATTTCATTTAAATTATATTTAAAAATACAGTTTTAACAGCTTTTCTGTTATTACATGGCTCAATGCATTATCAATAAAGTTTTCTTTGTGGAAAACATAGAATACCAGCTCTTTGCTTGCAATTTGACACTTCTGGACAGTGTTGGGCAAATATTCTATATTATAGTTACAGCTTTAAAAATGTAACATGTTTGTATTACATATTACTTCGTAGGCAAACGGATTACATAACTGTTGCAAAAATGTAACTGAGTTACACCACTCTGAGTTACATTTGAGTTACTTTTAGCAAAACATTAACTGAAAATAGTGATAATAATCCCACAGAGCAGAAGGGCAAAAAGTTCCTTTTCCTCAGCCTCCACACTCTTGTGTTTTGTTTTGATGAGCTTTGCTTCACGAGTCAGTATCCAACTTGATTTGGTGCTGCATCTTATTTGGGGGGAGTTGCACTTGTAACTTGAAGTAACTTGAGTTACTTCAATTGTAATAACTAATATATGACTGTATTTTCTTTAAGTAATATATTATATTCTCCAGTTACTGAAAACAGTAATATATTTCTGTAACTATACTTTTGTGATGAGTTACTCCCAACACTGCTTCTGGATATGATATTTTGCCAAAAATGAGGTTAACCAAATACATCTTAGCGTCCATTACATCATCAATGTGTCCAAGCACATGTTCGAAAGATAAATGAGATAATCCAAGTCTTTCTTGAATTTTGTTAACACATGTTTTACAGGGTAAACCCTGTGAACAAGTTTTAATGAGATTTATTTTATTTTAGTAGTGAGACATATTTGCAGGGCAAAGTCCAAGTGTAACTCATTGGTGTAGTCCAGTTAATGCCAGGGACATTTGTTCCAGTAAACAAGAGCACGAGGGTTTGTACAGATTGAAAGAGAGATCGGATGTTGGTTATTCCCCGTGTTTATGGTGATGATGATGATACGCATATTTTTCCACAATGTGTTTCATTTAATTGAAGAAAAGAGCCGGGTCACAGTAAGAGGAACCATTGTATAACATTTACACTCCACTGGGGACGTGGTAGATATCGTATTGCATGAATAAAATAACTTTTATTCAAGCATCATCAGCTTTGTTTCAAAGTCTCGCGATAGATTTCCAACGTGATTAACAACAACAACAACTGTCAACTGCTGCCAACCAGCTGGAAGGAAATCCGAAGTGTCGTTGTGGATGAGCTGCAGCAGAGATGGGGCTGCTGACTTTGGGGATCGGGCCTCTCCGAAACCGAGTCGGAAGCGTCAGAACCTGGAGCCGAGACTTCAACACTATTTCTGCAACTCGTCACAGCCGTGCAGCCCCGGCGTCGGTAAGTGCTGCAGCTGCAAGTCACAAAGTATACCGAAAATAAATAAAAGGCTATTGGTTGTTTTAGATTACTCTTTGAAACTGTGCCATCGTGCAACAAGAGCGGCAGTAACAGCGGGTGCATAAGCTGAAGCTGCCTTTAGATGGTGTGAAAAAGTACACAATGTTCTTCAATGCACGTGCGCATCTCAATAACATAAGCTACAGTAAAACGAGCCAACATATTTGTTGTGTTGTTTGTTTCTACTAATGCAATATTATGTAATGGTAATGTTCTATTATAGTAGTTTCGTAATTTGTTGCAAGTGGAGAGGGGTGTGTCTGTCTAAAGCAGCAGAAGCATGAGCAGCATGCACGGTCAGGGTAATAAGAGTGTCATACATGGGTCTACATACAGTGTACTGTACTGTATGTACTCATGTAGCAGAAGCTGCTTTGGTTTTCATCTTTAGTTGGATTTCACTTGTGTTTATTGTAGGGCTGAAACAACAAAACAAAAAAAAACTGTTGTCTTCAAGGCATTGGTTATAGAAGTTGTTTAGTGTAAATGTTTCAGCTCTGACTGCTCCAAATATATCAAATAAATCTCGGACCATAATCTAATCAGAGCAGAAAGAGGACTCTCTCACTCTCTGGGGCAGATGGCAGACCGGGTCGTCTCATGGTCGGAAGGTCGGGGTTCGAATCCCGGCTCCTGTGGGTGCAGACTGTCGTGTCCTTGGAAAAGACCCTTCACCCTAAGTGTGAGTGGTTGGTGGTGCCGTTGGCACAGATGTGAGCAGCCTCGGCCCTCGCCTCTGTCAGTCTGCCCCAGGGAAAACTGTGGCTACAAATGTAGCTTACCACCATCAGCATGGAGTGAATGGTCCCCCCCTCCCTTTCATGTGTCATATGAAAAGTGCTATACAACTAAGATTCCCTTCCCTCCCCTCCCTCTCACGTTCACAACCCCAGACTGAATTTTAGAGATTGTTAGCTTTCAAATGAGGAATGACATGTGAAACATGTACAAAGAGCATCTACAGACATTACCCTAGACGTCCTCAAACGGCATCACTTTAGCTGCATGAGTACCTAGTGACAGCCCTAGTTTATTGGAATTAAACGACAGAGATGGATAGAAGGCTATGGTAAATGTCTTAATGTAGGCTATAATATATGAACCAATGAGCCTATTTCTCATTTTGTAAATGTTGTTCTTGCAGAAGACATCCCATCTGCAGAGGAAACTTGGAGGATTTTATAAACTCCGCGCTCCTCTCACTCGATCACTCAGTGCCAATAAACCACCAAGAGGTAATTCCTTTCTCTGAATTTAAGCTCAAGGTTATGAATGATACCCACCTCATGTTATTTTATCTAAAGGTTTTGAAAAATTCTTCCCAAAGAGGCAAGACAATCTTGAAACCAAATCAGCTGAAAGTGAGTGTTTCTGTGGTCCATGCTGCCACAGTTCATTTCCTGTCCTCTGGATTATGTTTATTTTTGCTTTGTTAAATATTTAGAAGAAAATGTCAAAGGTCAAGAATCCTGTGAAACAGAAAATGAAGATGACAGTGGAAACAAAAACCGACAAAGAGACAGGAGAAATGAAGGATCTGACTGGTGGACGCGATTCCAGGTAGGTTTCTTGCTCAGTATGGTATGCTCACTTGTGTAAGTCGGCCTCATTTTGTTTTTGTTTAACAGGAGTGGTACTTCGATAACAAAACAACAGTGAATGTTGCTCTTGGCGCTGCCGGCGTGGCGTCTGCTCTGCTTTACTTTTACTTCAGAGAGACAGGGGTACATATTTCCTGGAAAGACTTTGTGGACCATTTCTTGAGCAAAGGCTTGGTAAAGGGATTTTATATCGTTACATCATTATCTTTGAAATTCAGTTTTTAGACTGTGTTTTTGCGCTAACGGCAGGTGGATCACTTGGAGGTTATCAACAAACAATATGTCAAAGTTGTTCCCGTCAGTGGAGTGGACACTACACAAGTGGTGAGTGTTTGTTGTTTATCCCATGATCATGTTCATGTAACTCATGTCATTTATATCGACTCTGCTCTAGAATTATCTGTGGTTCAACATCGGTAGTGTGGACTCCTTCGAACATAATTTGGAAGTGGCTCAGAAGGAAATGGATTTGGAATACACTAAAGTCCCTGTGATCTACTGCAGTGAATCTGATGGGTATATTCTGCATATTATTACAGCGTGTACATTATTATATACAGAATAGTCTTCTTGGTACATCTTTAACTTCTTTTTTTAACAGGACTGTTCTGTTAAACATCTTGTCACCTTTACTCCTGATCGGGTTCATACTTCTTGCCACACGCCGCGGTCCTCTGTCAGGGGGGCGTCTTGGTGGACAAGGGGGAAGTGTTTTTGACATGAGCGAGTCCAAAGCCAAGTTAATTAAACACAATGTTGGTGTGACATTCAAAGATGTGGCTGGGTGCACTGAAGCCAAACTGGAAATTATGGAGTTTGTCAATTACCTGAAGAACCCAAAGCAATACAGAGACCTGGGAGCCAGAATCCCAAAGGTTTGTATTGTAAGATGAACTTATCCAGTCTTCTGAAACACATGAAACTGGCCATGTTCTTACATCAGGGTGCGCTGTTATCGGGACCTCCAGGGACAGGGAAGACACTGTTGGCCAAAGCCACTGCAGGAGAAGCTGATGTCCCGTTTATTACTGTGAATGGCTCTGAATTCCACGAAATGTTTGTTGGTGTGGGCTCAGCCAGGGTAAATCCTCCCCACTCACATGCATTTTTAATTCTATCATATTCACACAAATCACATTTCAATCCCATTCTTTGCATGTGTTTAGAATAATGCAAGTCAGGTCCTTATATTGTCATTATAAACCAGCAAACAATTAAGAAAATCATTATGTACTCGCTATTTTTGTTCGCTATCAGGTGAGGGATATGTTTGCCCTGGCTCGGAGACATGCTCCTTGTATCCTGTTCATTGACGAGATCGACGGCTTGGGTAGGAAGCGGGGAAAAGCATCCTTAAGCTCCCACAGTGAGCAGGAGAACACACTCAACCAGCTGCTGGTGGAGATGGACGGTAAGCGTTTACTTTTTAAATCCAGTTTTGTTAGTGATGTATCTTTATGATTCATGAAACCGGACATGAACCGTGTTTTTGCTCAGGTTTTAATAGCAACACAAATGTTGTCGTTTTGGCGGGCACCAATCGAGCGGACATCCTCGATCCAGCCTTAATGAGGCCGGGGCGCTTTGATCGACACATATACCTAGGTAGAAAACAGGAAGTATACTATATTTATACACAAGTCTACAGATTATTTACAGTTGTACCAATAAGTTTACACACCCCGGATGAAGATCTCTATTATCACGAATAAAGAAGCCAGGGGAAGCTCAAATTAACTTCCAAAGGGGGGGAAAGGGAATGTTATTTGTATAGCGCTCTTCATATGACATAGTCACACCCAAAGCGCTTCACACATGAAAGATAGGGGACTCATTCACTCTATCCGATAGTGGTAAGCTACTATTGTAGCCACAGTTTCCCCTGGGGTAGACTGACAGAAGCGAGGCTGCTCACAGTCCCTCCGACCACCACCAACCACTCGCACTTAGGCATTGGGTGAAGTGTCTTGCCCAAGGACACAACGACAGTCTGTACCTGCAGGAGCCGGGATTCGAAGTCCCGACCTTCCGATCATGAGACCACCCGCTCTACCACCTGCGCACTGCCCGCTGTCTCATGTGTAACTGAGACATTCCCTTAACATGTCAGATTTTGTTCTCATTTTTTACATTTTTAAAATATTAATATTATTTTAATAATTCTGATCGGTCCACTAAAAGCTAATTTTGATAACCATTGTTCAAACCACTCACTTTCTGCCCTGTCACCACTGACAGTCATTTGACAGGGGGTATGGCTTATCTAAATGGAATGTAAAGGAGCCATATTGTCACTCCCAGCAGCAGAGTGGTGACAACTGCACAACCTTTCTTTGAGTGCCTACTGTACCTTCAAATGGCCACACCTTCTCCAAATATGATCAGATTTCCATGTGTTACACATCGTTGGAAAGATTGGAGACCACAATTTCAGAATCTGTGAATAACTCAAAATGCCCCAGAACCGACTTGTGTCACTATTCCTGGTGACTGGTCACATATTAAAGGAAAAAAGGCCGGTGCAATATCTATTAGTTTCACAACTTGTAAAGAGCTGTGATTTGTTACATTTAGACCTCTTTTTTGTTTCCAAAATGCATTAGGCTTGTCTAAATGTTATTCTTAACTTTCAGATGCCACAGAACTTTTTGGCCATAATGAGCAATGGTACGTTTGAGGTAGAAAAGGCACCAGCTTCATGAAAAGAACACCATCTCTATCTATTGAGTATAGGGCTGGATCATGCTTTGGGCTTGTTTTGCAGCCAGTGGCCCGGGGAACATGTCACGCTTAGAGAAAGAATGCATTATATTAATTTCCAACAAATTAAGAAAGAAAACGTAACACCATCTGTGAAAAAGTGGATGGCTTCTCCAAATGGATAATAAT
>OMNZ01095921.1:0-17061 GCA_900303255.1 Lesueurigobius sanzi
CGCTCCGCACACTCCCGTACAGTCACAACGTAGCATTTTCTATGGGCCGTGGGCGGGCACGTTCCGTGCCCTTCTTGTACTGAGTCTGCATGAGAGTTTAGTTGGAGTGGAGGCGAGCGCTTCGCGCTCGTATTGGATTTCGAGTGACTGTACGGGAGTGTGCTCCGCTTCGCTCCGCACACTCCCGTACAGTCACAACGTTCCATTTACTATGGGCCGTAGGCGTGCACGTTCCGTGCACGGCCTGTTGTGAGTCTGCATGAGACTATGTTGGAGTGGAGGCGAGCGCTTCGCGCTCGATTAGTGCATTGCACCCTGGCATGAGGCATGGCATACTCCTTTTCCACGCTGGCCTTACGGTTATAATAGCCCCTTCGCCAGCCTGGTGGCGCTCGGGCCTAAATATTACACTGATCAAGTTATTTTTTTAAGCAATTGTTAATAAGACCACACCATACTTTATAAAAGAAAATGTGATTTATTTTCATAATATTTATCATCTATATGTTACATTTGTGCAATCTCTCTCTGTCAACATAAAATAGCCTAAAAGTTTAGGTAATCTTTCAACGATGTGCTGTAGCCTAATAATGCTTTGTGCATATTTAACACTTAAATTCAAAATTATAGTATTATATTTTATTGACTTATATTCTAGCATCCTCACAATCAAGAGGCATTATTATAAAATCAGATCTAACTCCAGGGTCTAACATCTGATAAAAAAACAAAAAAAAAAAACGTTTTATACTTTTTAAAATAATTCTGTTCATTTCATGATTTCTTTCTAAATACTGACTGACCTTATGTCTAGTCAAGCTATTTTATTTCATATCTTGCATGTTATAATTTCTTTTGGAAGCACTTTACAATACGGCCTGGTTACTTGTAGGTACTAACTGTAGTACATCCTACATACTTACAGTGGTATATCTTGCGTACCTACTGTGGTACTTCACAGTACAGTGGTTAGTCCTACTTATTAACAGTGGTAAATATTATGTGCTTACAGTGGTATCTACCAAATATGGTAGTATAGACTCTTTGGTACTTTCAGTAGTATTTTCTGAATAATTACTTGGATACAGACAGGTAGTTCTTGGACTCTCACTGGTATTTCTGTGGTACTACATTAATGCGAGTAATTACCACTTCCAGTACCTACCATTGTAACTACTAAATCTGCATAAAAGTAGACTACAGCAAGTCCAAAGTTAGAACACAAGTCTCTTTATGAATATGAAATATTTAGCACAAAAAGGAAATAGCAATTCATACAGTTGTTACAATTTTAAACACTTACTCACATACTCAGTTTGTACTAGTTATACCACCTCATAGTATAACTAGTGAACTTTGAACTTGCTGTGGCCTACTTTTTTTTATGTATATTTAGTAGTTACATTAATGCAAGTAATGCCTTGTAACCACTTTCAGTACCTAGCACTTATCATTGTAAGTACCAAAGAAATACCAGTGAGAGTGCAAAAACTACCAGTCTGTATCCCAGTAATTATTCAGAAGTTACTGCTGAAAGTATCAAAGAGGTAGTACTCAGTAACTAACTATGACTCACCAGTACATATTTGGTACTTACCACCAAGTACATAATATTACCACTATTATTACTTAGGACTACCACTGTAAGTAACAGTTAAGGACCACAATAGGTATGTAAGATATACCACTGTAGTACATCCCTGTGAGTAATACTTACTCCTTGGCTCCCGGTTTCAGACCGGTATCCAAGCAGTTACCAGGTTGGTGACCGAGGACTTAACCAACTCGGTAACTGCTTGGATACCGGTCTGAACCCGGTAACCAAGGAGTTACCGGGCCGTATTGTTGAAAGAATAAAATATACATAATTTGACCAATATTTAGCTGGTGATCCTGACACAGTGATACAGACAGTAGAATGAATGGTGCTAAATAGTGCTAAGACTACAAAACAACAGTCCTTTTAAAGATTTACAAAACTTACCAGCAATAAAAAATACTTCAACAAAAACGTTTTTCATTTATTATTTCCATTGTCATTATAAAATCTGCTATGTACTATATAAAAAAATAACAGAAATTTGGGATAAAATATATTTTTTAGATCAAACAAGCAGTCTGCTACAAGAAAACCAAGGTGAAATATCAACATTCCAAAGAGGTGACATGTGATTGGTCAGTTTAATAACATTCTCCGTTGTGATTGTGTGAACCTTACAACACCAAGTTCAGCTTTAGAATTGCAGATAGAACCTTATGTTTCTGCTCATAAAAAACTCAAAAATGAATCAAACACTACAAAAAAATGTATATAATGTGCAGATGTCCAGGAACAACAATATGTGAATAACTCAATTTTGACAAAGCTGTCAGATAGAACCTTGTAATTCTAAGGGGACGAGTTGGACAGACAGAATGTCTGGGTATGTCAAATTATGCATTTTATAGAATATGAATAACACAAAAATGTATTTCACTCATGGTTAGTGGTTTCATGAAGCCATTTATTGTAAAAAAAAAAAAAAAAAAAACCCTGTTTGTTTACTTTTCAACTAGAAACTAGCCAAATGTCCCTGATCAAAAGTTTACATATTGTACATCTTGCAACAAACATCATTTTTTTCAGAGTCCTGTATTTCAGCTGAAGTTAGTTTTTCTTTGCTCCTGAACATTAGACCATTCACATTTGAGTAAATGGTAAATGGTCACATTTATATAGCGCTTTTCTACCTGCTTTAGGCACTCAAAGCGCTTTACATCAAGGAACCCCTCACCCATTCACACTCTCATTCATACACCAGTGTACACAGACACTGGCAAGGTGGGTGAAGTGTCTTGCCCAAGGACACAACGACGGTGTGCGCCTGCGGGGATCGAACCGCTAACCCTCCGATTACAAGACGACCCGCTCTACTACTTGCGCCACCGTCACCCCAAGTAGTTTCGGTTTCAGTATGATTTCAAAAGAGTAGACTCACACAACCACTAACCATGAGTGGAAAAATATATTATTAAAAATATTTGTGTTTATCATTCATATTCTATGAAATGGCCAAAAGATTTAAAGGGTATATAAACTGACAAGCACAGCTATATGTTTTAATATGACAAGCAGATTTAAGGGTAAATTGTTTGTTTATTAGTTTATTTGACAGGGACAATGTGCAAAAACATTAATTAAAGATGCTTTACACCAGATTATAGCTTAAGATAGTTTCCATCTGCAGTCCCTGAGCTGGTGAGTAAATACAATAAAAATGTACAGTATACAATCATCCAAATATACACAAATATAAAATTACACTTACAGTACAATAAAACCTCAATAAAGATCAAACACCGTTACAATTCTCAGTGCTGACACTGCTGGTTTTCCAATAGCAATTTTCTAACATTGTTAGAGAAGTTCTTCAGGTCTGAGGAAAGTTTCAGACTCTGTGGGACTTTGTTCTATTCTTTGAAGGCCGTCTGTGCAAAGGCTGAGCTACATTTAGGTAATCTACAGTCATTACGACTCGTGGACCTGGAGGTCCTGGTGGTCTGCTCAGAGCAGAGCTGGAGAAATCTTTTCAGTGGTGGAGGAGCAGCGTTATTAAATATAAAGAAATATAATTTTTTAAAGTCACGTCATATGGATAATTTCATGACCCCTCCGCGAAAACCCTTGAGGTCACGAACCAACTGCTCTCTTGAAAGTTCATATACAGTACACACTTCATGGGCAATGAAAACAAAGTGCTGCATTTAGCTCAAAATTAAATTAAATTTGTATCTTGCAAAATGACTGACATGAGTAGATAGTAATACATTTTTAAACATTTTTCTGGGAACTGCTGCACTGACTAAAAATGCTGCACTCTATATAGTTCTGTTAAACTATTTATGAATCAGTGAACGCTCGCCGTTTCTTCCATACCTTGTGCTGATTGCAACAGTTAAGTATGGCCCATATGCTGTATTTATCTGAACAAAGGCATCAGGCAGCTGGTCTTTAGGCCCGATTTTAGTTGTCCTCATGAAGCGTGGCATGTTATAATTTTATAAGAATTCCCCAAAATTGCACAGTGTAACACGGTTTTTAACTAAATTGCAGTCTTTCACAGCCTCGGTCATGTCTATTGTGTGCACGTCCTCTGCGCTCAGTGAGATTGAATAGTGTAGGTCCTTGCAGTGTCTGTGCTAGTTAATTAGTCCACTGAAACTCATTTAAAATCCTTCCATTATTTAAAGTATATTTACAAATCTAATTTACAAGTTCAGCCCTGGCCCTATATTAAATATTCTTGGGAGATTGAGTTCAATTTCCATGCAGCTGGAGCCTATACATTATGCGTGCCAAGATAACACACAGTTTAATGTACTATACATGCCGCCTATAGGGGATCTTCCCACAACTTGCCTTTTTTTTTGTCTTAAACAATAGTGCAATGATCAAAGAGCAAAGAGAGACTGAGCCAGATGTATTAAGTTCACACATAAAGAGCTAATCGGACATCTAATTATATCCATATAAAATGAATTGAATGAGATCGCATTACAGTAATAGAGGAGGATATTTCACACAAACTACACTGGGCGGATTTGCATTGCATTGTGGGTATAAAGCGTGGGGGGATGGTCGCTTCCGCTCCCTCGCCACGCCACGGTATGCATCCATATTGAGCGTATACAGTAGCTCAGGCATGTTACTGTATGTAGGGATTTTTCAAGGGCAGCCATCCGACTCAAGTTTATTCAAGCAGTTATACATGAAGTTGAATGGCGGAGAGGAGGAGGGCGCGCTCTCTGGCAGCATCTGTACAAGACCTCGCCTGCATGTGCTATGAGGCTTATCAATTAAACATCAACGTCCAGAAGAAGGGCACGTTGCTGCTCTCTGAACCTGCCACCACCGACCACTTTAAATTCCTTCATATTCCACAAAGGGCTCGGGGTCCAAAAATAGCGCTGGCTGGCTGGCGTGGCGGTAGCGCTAGCGCGGGTGTCGATAAATGATAAATGAGCGCGTGCGTTGGTGGGGTTTCTCCGCGCGCCGGGTCGTTCCCCGAAGCGGTTCTGCTCCACGCCGCGGTGACGCCGGTTTCCATGGCAGCAGCATCAGCACCAAACCTGCAGCCACATCTTCTCCTCCTTCTTCCTATAGAGCCCACTGTCTTACCCTTATCCTTCTGCTAATATGACCTTCTCTCTTTCCACATGTTCTTTTATTAGACTGAAGTAAAGTTTAATCAGATTGTAAAAACATAAACGATTGCACGGGTAATACAGTTGGACAGTATACACTCATGCATTTCATCCGGTGCATGGGTGTCTGCATGGAGCTATTCTAGTTTATGTATAAATGAGGGGCGTAATCCGGTCTTTGTATAACAGGTACAGGGGTAGGTTCCTCACAAGTTCATTGAATTCTACATACTCCTTTTGAGCGTCAACTAGGGCTGGGCGACATGGCCAAAATGCGGTATCATGATTTTCTTTAGTTTCATGTGTATATTGTCTGTTTCCCTCGTGGTGTAGTCCTGGTTTAGACCCAGTTTTCTCTTGGTTTATTTCTGATTGAGTCCTTTGGATTAGTCATCGTATCGTTCTGTCCCTGGTTTAGTCCTTTTTAGTTTGGTCCTAGTTTAGACCTTGATTTCAGTCTCTGCTTTAGTCCGGTTTACTTATTGGTTTAGTCCCAGTTTAATCCAGATTCAGTCTGTGATATTGTCTGATTTTAGACCTGGTTTAGACGTAGTTTTCTCCTGGTTTAGTTCTGGTGGCAGCTGTGAGTGGAGAAAGTGTCAGTATTTGAGCTCAGAGCTGCGTTAAACATAAACACCACTGAATCACAACATGATGATGTTACCAAAAAAGCAGATCGTCATGAAGATCAGATCACAATTTGATTTTTATCATCATGTCGCCCAGCCCTAGCATCAACACTGTATTCTCCGTTTTCTGTAGCTTGTTTGTCGATGCGCTGCTCGGAGAAAAAAAAACAGGTCCAGTTGGATTCAAAGTGTACATTCTCCCTTGAAGACCAAAATGAAGACAGACCAAAATGTCTACAAATCAATAAACTTGTCCAGATGTTTGATAATATAATTTATAGAAGCCATTTCGCAGTTGTTACAAAACAGTGACTTAGCTTTAATCATTTCATATTTCCTTCTGTTGCACTCAAACTCAAAAACGATTGCAGTAGACACTTGATATCAAACGATCTTTTCATATACAAATAATAGGCTACAAAGGAAAACTATTGCTGAAATAAAAATAAAAAAATCCGATTATTGCTTTATATGAAATGTTGGGAGAATGTTACCTTTTGAGAAAATCAAGTACCACTGACTAACTTTCTGTATTTTGATTAGGCATGCATCAATCCAATAGGAGCGGTCGCTGTTTTGGTGAATGGTAGGCAACAGCTGATGCATCCAGACATGTAGCTCAGTTTATTTAAGTCACATTTCTGTTAAAACGCCAGAGAAGCAATGCTCTGTTTGTGAACAATGTTTTTGCCTATCACAGAACTATTATTTACTATTATTATTTATTTTAAATATTCATGTTGCCAACCGAAGCCCCGGACGTGACGACATCGCGATCGCTCGTATTCTGGTATGAGATATCGGAGCAGATTCCATAATGTGTCCCCACCAATGTTGACACCAAACCTATGCTCTTGGTAAACAATATTAGCCACTGTTGAAAGTCTCAATGCTTGTACATAGTTTGTGAAATACTCTTTCTTCTGTGTGAAAGATGCTCCTCGCTTCATACTGACAACTGTCAATCATCTATCCAAGCCACACCCCTCTCCTCAGCCTTCCACCGTGTTTCTGCCAACTATGAAACTGATCTGAGGTGTGTGCTAGTCTTTGAAACCTCATTGGTTCAGAAATGATGTGCACTCCATAACCTACTTTCTGTCTTTCAAAGCGGGGAATCTCCATCTAATCGCCATCAAGCTATGCTATAGATTAGCAAGGCAAAGTAGCAAAGTCTCTCCTCTCTCTCCTCTCTCCGGCATCACGCAGAAAGCAGGCCACCAGTTGTCATTTAGATGGCACAGTTGGTTTCTAGCCAGGCTTTCTCATCTCTGGCAGAGAGTGTATATGGAAATTATGGAAATTTGACACAAATCATCACAATACTACACCACTACTGCAGCTGCCTTCCTTTCCCCGCATCCCTTTCTCCTTCTCCACGTGCGAACACAAAGCTGATTCCCGCATCACCTGTCCTTATTTGACTTGATGCTGTTAGCACTTTGTTTCGCACCGAGAGGAGGGCTCACGATGCAGCCGAGATACGCGTTTAGAGAGGCAGAGACCGAGGCATTGACAGACCCATATGGCATGTTGATAAGAGAGGCACGCAATATCAAAAATTCATCCGTCTTTGTGGCGGCGCGGTGCTCTTTATGTACAACAAAAGACCGACTGAACTGCGTTAATTGTCGGGATTGCCAGGGATTTGCGCTTTGAATGTTAATGTTTTTGGTCAATGAGATGGCGGCATGCTGATTTACATGCCTGAAATCAATGCATCAGCGCCAGTGGCTCAGGTGGCTGTAGTCTATTCATTATGTGCTTGAGCAGTTCTTTATTATATTTTATTATCTCCAAAAGGGTAATCCAAATGCCAGTAATTTACAGTTTGCTATTGCATACATATTTTTGGGGACTAGAGCCATGTCTGTCAGTACTGGTGCAGTGCATAAAACGGAGTGAAAAAGACAGTGGACATTGTTTCAACACATTGATTACCAAAGTTGATCAACAAAATTGTAAAATTAGGTGATAAAATTGGTCATTTTGATATTTAGACAGAGCTTAGGGCCCACTGAAGTTTCTAGACCTGATACTAATTACCAAAGACCTCAATGTGCTCTGTACACATTTGGCAGACTTGTTTAACTTGTGACTTCGATGTGACTTTTGGAAGTTATCTCCAACAACAAATATAGGTCATGTGCAGCTCAGTGTCCTGTATAGTTTTAAAGTTCAGTCCTTTTGAATCAAATACATTAGTAAACTTGTAGAGGTACCTTTCTTCGAGTTGACCTACTTCAATGTAGTTGCATAATGTAAGTGCTAGACCTTGTATAACTATGTAGACCGTCAAAACGCCACAAAAAATATAGACCTTTCCTGAGAATTTGCAGTTTAGTATTTACATTTACACATTACATTTCACAAAGTTTTGTTGATAATGATAATCATTTATCATACAGTAAGATGGACTAGGCTGCGTTCACGTTATATAATTATATTTCAGGTGGAGCAGGTGCAGATACAACTGTATGGAAGAGAAACAGTTTTTGAAAGAAATTTTCAAAAAGAAAATTGACAAATGTTGTATTCCATAATCATTGGATTCACAATTTTGGCTTTTGGCTGAAAGTCCTTTCTACTGGCCAACATCATGCACTGTTTTTGAATATTGTCACCTCTTTTGGACAACTTTGAGATTACATCTTGTTACATATGTGCTGACGGAGAAGACATTGAACGTTCAACTTCCCTCCACCTCAGTTTAGGCTCTTCAGCATGTTGTAATGTCACGTGAACGCAGCCTATTAAAAACAAAAAACAATTAACAAACCAAAACCCTTCTCTTTATTGTAATCTTTTTCAATACAAAAACTTCTTCTCTTCAGTTTTTGCTTCTTACATGCTGGTGCCTTACACTGTGCTGGGTTACATCGAATTGCATTATATATTTCACAGCCAAGAATAGCTCGTTCATGAGATTTCAGAAACAAAGAAGCTATAAACTAGAGTAGATGGTTGATCTCAGTTGCAGCACAAATCAATAGATTGACTTAACATGTGTGTGTAGTCTTATAGTGCGCCTCATCTGTGTGAATCTATTTTAAATTCTCCAAACGTCTCTTTCTCTCTCAAAAGTGTGTGACTGATCTGAGAACCACTTTGGCTTTTTACCTGTTTTTGTGGACCATGGAGGTGCCCTCTCTTCATGAAGTCCTTGAATTGACCTGTTTCAAAGAACGGCGGAGGGCGTTCCAGTCACCTTTGTCCATAACATTGAATTTGACCTCGGTATTAAGTGGTTTTCCAGTTTGTACTTTGAAAAAGAGTCCTATCAGTGTCCCAATTTTCTTTAAATCTGGCTTGTTGAAGTGGCCATAGAGAAAGTTGAGTTACTTTTAAGTTGTGATAACTCTTGACAGGCATGAATCCTTTTATTCAGTCTTTTTAAGGTTGTGCACTGCTTTTCCCCTCAGCGTGGAAATTTGTTATCTTGCCAACCGCTAATCTTTGGTCCAGATTTTTTCTTTTCTTTCCATAATAGTCTACTACAGAATCACATGGAAAAATACACCAGCCAGTGCCTGTGATAGAATTTTCCTGATCATTCTCCAATAACTACTGTTGGCCCAAGTATTTTAAAGGGGTTTCATTCCAAATCAACATTCAGAGCTTTTAAGCATGTTACATTGTTGTTCTATGTTTACAGCCACACACGCATGTTTGAGTAATCTTTAAATCTTCCCCGTTAGCTATTTTTAGCACTGTAGCAGCAGCTCTTGAAAAGCTCCTCCTGATCCCAAAAGCTCCTCCTGATTCCCTACGTATCCAGGAAATGCTTTCCTTACCTTTTGATCTCTGGCAAAGCGTTATCCTTTTCTCTGGGAGCACTGGCTGCAAAAACATTCAACATAACTTCTCTGCTGCAGCTAGTGTTGCCACCTGTCCCGGTTTTACCTGATTGTCCTTCTTTTTAATGGCCTGTCCCGGGGAAAAAAATATTCTCCCGGGACACTCCTATCCTGTATATCACCTTTTACCTGCCCACTAGCGCCCCCAGGTGTCTACAATCAAAAACTGTAGGAAATAAGCCAAAACAATAAAGACTGGACATATTATTTAAAGCAATTAACTGAAGAAATAACAACAAAATGGTATTAAAATTAATCAAAAATATTACCGTTGAGAGCAAAATAATATTATTAATAATTTTATTAGTAAACACATCACAAGGTTTTGTCCAATTTTGCTGTAGAAGGGCATTTTTTTGTCTTGGGTTAGATGTGTGAAGGGCACCACTGCTTATAAGCAAAAGGGCAGATTGGGTTGCCGAAATGTCCAGGTTTTTTGTCAGGCACAGGTGGCAACCCTAGCTGCAGCACAGGGCAGACCAGTCTTTTTTTGTCTTGTCTTTATTGATATAAGCTACACAGCAAAGGGGAGAAAGGGGATGGGAAGGGAGGGGCTAGAGTGAGTTTGCTTGTAGAATCAGGAAGAGAAACAACTGCATATTTTGTGTAAGTTGTTTTAGATCTATAAGGCTTTGGAACTGGCATCACGGCACAATGAATTATGGGAGTTTGCTGCCATTTTTAAAGGCCACTAAACGATGAAAAGACAGCCCATTTTCAATCTTATCCCCTTGCCAGTTGTGCGTCCCAACATTGCAATCAACTTCTCAACAGGCCCCAGCCATCCTGAAGTTATGTCTCAATAGCTTAATTTCGACTGGAGCGGAAAGGTTCACGTAAGGGCAGTTCAGTTTGGTTAAAGCGTCCCCCAGTAATCTGCGTTTCTGGCAGGAGTTCAGACACGCGCTCTCTAGCCTATTGGGAGTGGCCACCAGAGGGCGCAGTGAGGGTACGTTCATACCGATAAAGCAGAGGAAGAAATACTTTTGGTTATTTTATTAGTGTTAGATGCCAACTAAATGCCTTTCAAAAAAGAAATTATGTTTTTTTTAATTATCAAAGTGAGTCTCCATCAAGCTAGCACTGATGCCAAAACAGGTCAGCGCTGGGTTTAATATGATCAAGTTATAATTGTTTCAACTTTTAGGCTTGTAGTATTTGGTCGAAATAATTTTTCCTCATCTAAATCCTGCATGTCTGTGCGTAACGAGAGCTTCCCCCTCACCCCTCCCAAACCGTTGCAACACACAAAGCACTCCAAACCCTACTCCTGAAGTGGTCTGAGTTGGGAGCAGCTTGGACCTCCCTTTGGGAGCGGTACAGTTCTTTAAAGGCTGTGAAGACATTCACAAAACGCTCTGCTCCGTCCCATCCCTGTGGAAATCCGGCTAATCTCTACAATTAGCTGTTTGTTGTTTGGCCTCACAAGATGGCGTCTCAACCACATACACATCAACACAATCTGCTGGTCACACCCCATTCCAAATCCTACTACCCACTCTTTAAGTGAATAAAAATAAACTTTTGTAAATACAACAAATGCTTTCATAACTTATACTATTTTCAGCAAATTTAAAATTATGTTTGATGGTCATGAGCTATCACAACCCGCAACGCTGACTAGCCTCCATCATTTTTGTATACTCGTCATTGAATTTTTTATTTTTTTTAATCAATATAGTCTATGGGGAAAAATAAATGGCTTATTCACAACCAGAACTGAGCTCCATTTCTGTGCACTGAAATTGCCATTGTTACTATCGACCGGGTGAGTAAATGTTCACTTAATTTAAATAAAGCTAAAAACAAGAGCCATATTGACCACCATACATTCACATACCTAGTCTACCATCATCGTAGTTTATTTTACTATGTAGGCAGGCACCATCTTGGCAATCCCCCACCGTCTCCTATACCTTCAACATTAACCTTAATTGACTTTGAAAATGAAAATTCAGTACGAGCCTCCCTCCTGCCCTCCGTACCCCCGCACTGCTATCAGTCTTAGCAGCATTCCTTTGCAGCTGGGCCTAAAGGAGCTCACCGCAGCCACGGGGTAATCAATACTGACTGTAAATGATGGCTATAATGGGACCCCGCTCTGATGGGGGAGAGGAGATGTGGTCTGCGCGTCTGGGGTAGGGCTGCATTTGATCCTATAGTGTGTTTGTCTGTCCCGGAGCAGAGCAACGGAGGGGTGCGGTGGTGGGGGTCCAGTCTAAAGTTGGGAGGGGAGTGTGATAGCAGTAATTGAATTGAGCTTGGGGTAAAGCTTGTGTAAGTGTGTGCGCATGTAGCCATTGGGAAACGGGATACGCTGAGTGTCTGCCCTGGTCTGAGATGAATAAGTGATCAAGGGTATAGTCTGTGAGGGCGTGGGTGTTTAGGAGAGATGTCAATACAATCCTAGTTCAGACCTTTTGTTTCTCCTGACTATACTGATGAAGATGCATAGTTCAGTTGGACTATGGCTGCCTGCCTTGTTGCCAATAGTTTAAAGATGCTCTGATGTGCGCTCTCAGATAACAGAGGGAAGGACGCATACAGCATTTAGCAATCAAACAATTTAACAATGTAACTTTTTAGGGCTGCACGGTTTTGACAAAAAACCTAATTGAGATTTTTTGTACAGAAATTGCGATTTATTCTGCGATTTTAATATTATTTTTTATGCAATTCAGTATTGTCCAGGGCTGGCTATCGATTTGAATTTCCCAAATTGATTTGATTCGATTCACAAGGGCCTGATTCGTTTGATTCACGATTCAGAATTCGATTCACTTTTATATATGGTAGACATTCTCAGAAGAACTAATGCTAACACTTTTTTGCTTATTATTCCACTATATGCTTCTATAAGACTATAAACCTGACCTTCTAAGTGCCATCTGTGTTTATTCTCCATATTTTTGCATCTTTTAAAAAACATATTTTTTGCACCAAATGTTACCGTCACCAGTTTGGTTAAATTCTAACTTAGTCTTTTGCACACAGATTGTCAACGCAACTTTACACCGCAAAATGATTAATCGTTTTTTTAAACCCAGCCCTATAGTATTGTCTAAGCCTGGGATGATATGGAAATTTTGTCTTACAATTTTCTTGGACAACATTTTTGCAATTCACAATATTATCACAGTAATTATCTGCCGTAGTTGAACTGACTTCTTAAGTGGTGATTCAGCCTCTTGTCAACACTTACCTCGTCAGATAAGCAGCACAGCGTTAGAGCTACTTTTCCACCACACTGACCGGTGATCGCGTTATGGTAGGCTACCCCTCGATGTGCGTAGCATCTCCGACAATGACAGGAGTGAGGATCGTGACATTCGACAATTCTCACGCCATTCCTCCGGGAAGCAAAAAGTGCTTGAACTATCGTTAAGACGAACACAGTTTGAGGGCGTCCATGCTGCCTCTGCTCTGAATGTAAACACTGACGTCACGTGACCGGAGTATATTTTGGTGCAGGCAGTGACATTTAGCCCTAAAACCCTGGTTGCTTATGACCACACACAAACGCAAATAAACGCATAAACGGAGTTTTCACAAATCTTCACCTTGGTCGGAGTTTTTAGAAAACTTTGTTTTTAATGGCAGAAACCTCTGGTGTAATGTGGACGACATTTATGAGATACCCTGCTACGTGTGGACAAGGCCCTAGTATTGTCAGCAAAATATACTTCTAAAACTGCTTTTATACATTGCAGTAGTACTCATTTAGTATATTTCAGCTTCATGAAATGATGGAGACACAAGACAGAAAAAAACCTCAGCCTTTGGGGTTAGGTAATTGCAGTATTTAAAATTGTGATGTCGATTCGATATCGATTAACCTTGCAGCCCTATAACTTTTTAACCTTACACCTAGAAAACCGTATATTCAGTGAGAGGTGGACAATTTATCATCCATCCATCCATCTTCTTCCGCTTAATCGGTGGCGGGTCGCAGGGGCAACAGTCAAAGCTGCCCGGCTCACACTGCACCAGTCCCTTATGGCTCCTCCTGCAGGTGGTGGGTCCATGGGAGGACGGCCTCATGACACTCCTCTGGGCGACGTAACTGGTCTTGATGGTCTCATCATGAGGGGCTTCTGAACCGCTCTTGGTCTGACCCGTCACCTAGGACCTGTTTGCCCTGGGAGACCCTACCAGGAGCATTATGCCCCAGACAACAGAGCTCCTAGGATCATTCAGGTGCTCAAACCCCTCCACCACGATAAGGTGACGGCTCGAGAAGGGGTAATTTATCATCTACAAGATTATAATATCGAAATTGATGTTTGGAAGATACAGTATAATAATAATAATAATAATAATGCATCGGTTTTATATAGCGCTTTTTTGGACACTCAAAGACGCTTGCTAGTATGCTACTTTACAATATTGAGTATATCACCAAGACATGATGTGTAATCTCTAAAAAATATGGTATAATAATATTTTTTTCTGAACATCTGAAGGTTTTTCAAAGACAATTATCTTTTTGATGACATGGCAATCTAAATTATGACGTTTATCAGCACATTTTTGCATATTTTTGACGGTTTAGAATAATACAGTATTGTTTAATATTGAGATATACATTTTTCTTAATATCACGCACCCCCCTGGTTCAGTGTGTGTATGAGGAAAAGAATAAAGTATAAAGCAATTCATAAAAATAAAATAAGACATGCTTCTTCTCTTTAGCATCGATTTGAATTTCACAATGACACAGCACAGTGTTGTCCGACTTCCTGGTATTGACTGACAGGTTTGATGGCCTGCTTCTGTGCTCCATTGATTTTGCTGAGCATTTGGGTTACATTTATTCAGCCCAGGGGCTCAAATTTGCACTTACTTTGCACAAAGCTCCAGAGCCGTGTTCGTTTATAGTTTGACTGTAGAATATGAATCTCATTGCGATGATGGCAGATGATAAGTTTGCAAATGGTCATTGCTAAATTTGTTTAAGTAATTGGAGTCAGAAAGTGGTGTCTTGGGAGGATATTCTACCATTGCCAGCCACTAAGCGGAGCAATGACCTTCTGTTCATTAACTATGGAGCAAAATCAAAAAACCTCCATAGACTTTTTGAAAAATACGTATATTAAAAGTTTAAAAGCACAATCAGCTATGTGTTAACTACTGATCATAGCGTGTGTGTATTTTAGAAGAAAGAAAATACCGGCGGAGGGCACTACGGGCCTGACATGTTAAGGTAATTGAACAACACATCGCTTACCTTATTGTCTGATATAGAAGAAACTTAAAACAGTAAAGAAAATACCACTTGAAAATATGGCTAAAGGCTTTTATATCTTTTCGGTTTGTAAAGTTTTGGCTTCAATTTTGGTTTTATGTCCATGAGTTACCACATAGCTCATGAGCTGCTACTGTATCTCTTAATATTATTTTTAATTATTTTATATTTTTAAGAAAAGTCTATGGACATTTTGAATGAGATTTTCACTCCCAGCACCATCAAGGAGGTGGGACTGTTGTGCTCCATTTAGTTGAACCTTTAAGATCTGTGTAAAAACAAATTCACAAATGCATGTCTCTTCACTCACCAGCAAAAAATGGGGCAGCCTTCAAAGTATTTTCAGCATCGAAAAGAAATGTTTTTGTGTGTAATTGAAATCCACACAATTTCAATGGCGCTTGGTTTTATTTCAGGTCTGGGGCGCTGCTATTTTCCATTATTGACTTAGGCCTTGACAGTGGTCTTTGGTTTCTGTATGCAAAACATTTGGATCAGTTAAGTTGCTTCCATCTGCTTCTAATAGTGCCACTAACTGTTCATAAATCCTAAATTTGTAATCATTTTCCAGACACCAACACATGCTTTAGACCAGGGGTGTCCAAACTTTTTCCATGGAGGGCCACATATTGAAGTGTACGCGACATGGAGGGCCAAAAACCTGGATCAGTCCTGGTTTATTCTTAAATTGGATCATATTTAGTTCTTGATTAGTCCTGATTTAGCACTGGATTTGTTTAGTCCTGGTTTAGTCATAGTTTTGTCCTGGTTTATACCTGGTTCAATCCTGGTTTAGGCCTTCTTTTAGTCACATTTTAGCACTGGTTTGGACCTGATTTATTCCAGGATTAGACCTGATTTGGGCCTTGTTTTAACCCTAGTTTAGACCTGGTTTAGACTAGACTGGGTTAGTCCTGATTTAGTCCTGGATAAAGCTTTGTTTAGTCCTGGTTTAGACCTGGTTTAATCCTGGGTTAGACCTACTTTTAGTCCTGTTTTAGAACTGATGTGGACCTACTTTAATCCAGGATTAGGCCTGATTTGGTTCTTGTTTTAACCCTAGTTTAGACCTGGTTTAGACTAGACTGGGTTAAGGTTGGTTTAGTCCTGGAATAAACCTGGTTTAGACCTGGATCATTATATTTAGTTCTTGATTAGTCCTGATTTAGTCCTGGATAAAGCTTTGTTTAGTCCTGGTTTAATCATAGTTTAGTCCTGGTTTAGACCTACTTTTAGTCCTGTTTTAGAACTGGTTTGGACCTACTTTAATCCAGGATCTCTGGTGATGTGTGCCAATTCAACAAAAAGTTTGTGGGCCACCAAAAATTGGTCTGAGGGCCGCATTTGGCCCCCGGGCCGCACTTTGGACACCCCTGCTTTAGACTGACCTGCAAAGACAAAGGGCACATGTGGAGCTTAGTTTTCAAATCACTAGGAGCATTAACATTTGATAAAAGAGTAAAATATTAACTGTTATACTAAATAATATAAGAATCACATGTATTTCTGAACATGTTTGTTGAGATCTCAATTTCAGCGTTATAGAAGGTGAAGGTTTTATGCGCAGTAAGACCACACAGAGACACAACACTGTGCGGCTTTTGTGGATTTTACACCCATTGAAATTGTGTTCTTGATTTGGAAGCGATTTATCCTGAAGCCCTTTTTTACTTCCCTGTGACTCATTCATATACACATAATACAAGACTGTCACTTTGCCTTGAACACACTATGTGGACACACAGAGACATGCATTAGGCATTATAGGCTCCCACTATGTGTCCGCGTGGACAAAGGCCGCATGAGTAAGAGGTTCAAACTCAAGATTCAGGTCACACAGTACATTTAAAACACTATCAAGGCAAGACACTACAGGGGAATGCGGGGAAAAGAGTGTTAATATGAAACTTTTGATGGATATTTATGTCATTGTATTAGGGCTGTCACTAGCGATTATTTAGGTAATCGATTAATCGGCCCATTATTTTTATGATTAATTGAGTAATGGTTTGTGTAGGTTCTCAGTCGTACAGGAGTTGTCCATCGTAGGCAAAAATTCTTCAGTCTTCATCTGTACTCTGTAGTTGAAATGTAGGACGTTTCGATCTTGCTCCAAAGGTCGTCATCAGCTACTGAAGGCCTGGAG
>OMNZ01095923.1:0-18134 GCA_900303255.1 Lesueurigobius sanzi
AAATTTGGGATACAAAAGAATAATGAAAAATTGTGAAAAAAAAATTACAAAAAGTGTGAAAAATCGAAAAGAAAAAAAACAATAAAAATGTGAGGAAAATTATCAAAAAAAAATGAAAAAAGATGACAAAAATTATGCAAAAAAAAATGATGAGAAAAATTGCAAAAGAAACCCAAAGGAAAGACGAGAAAAAAATTGAGAAAAATTATGAAAAATCATGAAAAAAAGTGAGGAAAATTATCAAAAAATTACGAAAAATACAAAAGAATGATGAAAAATGACAAAAAAAGATGACAAAAATTATGAAAAACAAAAAAAAATCATGATCAATATTGTTGACTTTACGTTTCTTCAGTTCTTTAAGTTTTTATGTTTTCAAATCACAATTGAATCGTCAAATTTTTGGTTTTTGATGGTGCTTTTGTCAACTATTTTGGGCCCACTGCGCCTTGTGTGTCCAATTTGGGTCCTGTGGGGTATAAGAGGTTAATCTGCTTACTTACATAATACTAGGTATATGGTATGAAGGATAAAAAATAGCTCCAAACAGATTTTTACAACCCTGTCCTTTAAAATGACTGAAAATGATCCCTAGCGAAACCACTGGTTTGTAGGTCCCATTGAATAACGTATTGACAACATTGAGTTGAGCAATACAAGTTGCAATAAAGTGAGCAAAAGAAAACACCCACCAGGGGGTGTGGTTGGCCAATAGATCTATCTAAACTGTCCATTTTGTGAATATTGGTGATCTCTTATTTTGAGTTGCCAAAAGCTTGCATGAACAGTACTGCAAACATCAGAGTCAGAACAGTAGTGATGGGAAAAATGAAGTACGAAATCATACGAACTTTATGTCACTTCTCAAATATCACTGTGTTTGTCTCCTATATGATATATTTAACTGGAATTTTTTATCCAAACAACCAATGATTTATAAAGGAAAATCATGAAACTTTACAGGGGTGCCCAAACTTTTTCATACCACTGTATATATATAGCATATGAGTATGAATCCAAGTATGAATCAGAATAGATTTCACGATTTAGCTATTTTCCAGCCCTATGTGCACGTATATAAGCTTAAACATCAGAGCAAACACCGTGCGCACTGTGTTTGTGTGTGCGAAGAGGAGAGGACCCGTGCGCACGGGGTCTTGATAAGACATCAGTTGCCCATTGCCATTAAAAAGTTGAATTATTAAAATAATCTGTTTCTCCACCCAATTGCCAAAATATATAAAATTCCATATTATGTATTTATGGGAGTTAATCTAAAAAGAGTATCTAAACTTAAAAGGATATGTAAACCTATGAGCACAACTGTACAAATGGGTTTGAGTGTCTATTTGTCCCAACAGTCGTCATGCTAGGTTCTTTTCTTATAGTCAGACCGGTTGCATTGTTTTTACCTTTACAGTTTCGGCTGCTGCTGCTGCCTTCCTCAGAAGAGTCACGTGATTTAACTGCTTCTGCTGAGGAAGGCAGCAGAAGCATTAAAAACAAATACACAGGTCTGACAATAAGAATAGAAACTAGCATCGTTACTAGAAGACCTCATGAACCTGATGGGACTAGTCTTTAAATCACATTACAGGTGATGTCTCTTCTCTTCCAGGTGTTTCTAGACATCGTGCAGACCAGCTGTGGATTTGATGAGCAGTTGTGGAGTAAGGAAAATCTGACTGTGCTGGATACTTACATTGAGAACACTTCTATACCACTTCTGGTGGTCTACATGGGATCTGATAAGGAACTAAAAGTGGAATTCTCCATGCCATCAGAGGTGCGTTCACAAGTCTCATATAACAGGATTAGTTACTGAGTCATTTTTATTTCCCAAATTATTTGTAAATAGCAAATGCAATCTTGGATATACGCACACCTTATTTTCAGTGGAATATGTGCTTTTGCTCTTAAAATACAAAAATCATGTCTTTGCACATGAAATTATAAAATAAATCTCAGTTTACTTCAATTCAGAGCATTTTTCTCATTTTAGGTGCACTGGCAGATTTTTTTTACTTGGTAAGTCACAATTGACCTGTCGCCATCCTAAACGGTCATTGTCCAGTCACAATCCTAGCAACAGCCATCACTATGTAAACAAGATCCGTCAAGCAGTATTAGAAAATCGTGAGTCATTGCGTATCGAATCCAATACAACAGCCCTGTTACTACTATATTCCTCAGTCTGATGTGCACACGAACCACTAGGGTTGAGAACCTCTGGGTACCTCAACCCAGAGGTTCTCAACCCTAGTGGGGTTGAGCAGCCAGTTAGCTGTTTATAGTTTGTAAACATTCTGGGCTTAGCTGGAGGCAGAAAACTAGATCCCTATCTATTTCCATTGTAGCTGCTGTCATAGTAACGATAAACAAATGTCTATAACAGTTGTTGGAAATATCAGATAAAACCTTATTTTATCGTCTCAAATGTGGTTCCTCTTGTTCTTGCTCCTTAAGCCACAACAGGACGACATTTTTTACTTGTAGTTTTACACTTAATCACTAGTTTTAGTTTAAAGGCACTCTACGGAAGTTAAAATTAAAAAAAAATTATATATTTTCCACCCCCTACATGCTCCAGCAATGTCCTGTGCTGTCCTGTGAGCTCACACCTATCCCACTCAATTGCCGCTATAAGCCTGCACTGTCACTCTATTGCCTCCTCGGGGCGAGCTTAAAGGAATAGTTCACCGCTTTTACATGCTTATTATGTTCTAACCTGGGCTTGGATGAGGCAATGCTTGGCTGCCTCGTCTTTGTGCGTGGCGTCTGTCCCATAAAACGACCAAAGACGGTGTTAGCATTTTGACTCTACAGTATAGTCCCTTGGGGCCAAATGTAGAAGCCATGGATCTCTTCCAAGTTTCCCCTATTTAAACAGGGCTATGTCAGTTTTAATTTTGTTAAAGTAGTTAAAATGCTAACACCGTCTTTGGTCATTTTATCTAACATCACCTGACTCTTGAATTGGTCATCGAACACATCACTTACCTATTTGTCTAACCGGTTCACCATGAACACCTCTCATCTATAATCTTTCTTCTCTCTGTGCAGGATACAGATTTTTTAGGCTATTTCATCCGGGAGCCGGGAGCCATCATCATCATACAGACCTTTGACAGAGCGGTGCAGTTTGGCACAATGAGTGGGGATCCCAAGGCGTCTTTGCTTCGTCACATGGAGGCTATACATGCCCCGATGGTGCATGTCTCGAACTGGGATAAGAGCTTGAAAGATGATTACACCAACGAAATGCACTACCTCCTGTACAACCTGACAGGTGAGTCCCTGCAACAGGCTGCAGCTCACATGTAGAGCCACCTATTCCAAACATGGAACCTGTAGTGCATGTGGGGAAACAAGGTGGGACCAGTGGTGTAGTCTCACTCAGGGGTGGGGGAGGTCATTTCCCACCAGAAACAATATAAATGATACAATAATTATATGGGCAAATAGGAAAACAGAACAGCCTTTTATGTACAGTTGTGCTCAAAAGTTTACATCCCCTTTTAATCTTTTGGCCATTTTTCATGGAATATGAATGATCAAATAAATAGCAC
Source organism: Lesueurigobius sanzi (assembly GCA_900303255.1). Lineage (NCBI taxonomy): Eukaryota > Metazoa > Chordata > Actinopteri > Gobiiformes > Gobiidae > Lesueurigobius > Lesueurigobius sanzi. The sequence continues at coordinate 3,570 of OMNZ01095923.1, forward strand.
TGAGTTTACTCTTTTGAAATCATAATGAAACAGAAACTACTCAAATGTCCCTGATCTAACGTTTACATGAGCTTCAACAACTGCCAGGAAAACTGTTCAGGAGCAAAGAAAAACTGAAATACAGGACTTTTTTTGTTTCAAGATGCACAATACGTATACAATTGATCAGGGACATTTGGCAAGTTTGTAGTTGTAAAGCGTAAACAAACAGGTTTTTTGACAATAAATGGCTTCAGACAAACCACTGAAAAAAAGTCAGGAAAATGTGCCATCAAGAAGAAAGTAAGTTTGCAAACAGGTAATAATAGAACTAGAGTAAAATAAAATGAAAATAAAAATATTTTACATGAGAAATAATTTGGAGGTTTACCTTTTAGTTAGTAAAACGATTACTACTATGGTCCAGTAACATGAGCATGGGGGTGACAGCTGTGTTTGACTGTGACATGTGGCTCTTGTCTCTGCAGATGAAGTGCATAAAGATGTGGGCAGCACTGTGCTGTACATCCCCTACGAGGGCCTCCAGACCAGCCCTGAGGAGGTCTGCAAGGACCCCCAACTGGTGCAGAGGATGGAGAGTAAGCACACCTGACAACAGCTCCCTATTCACCCAACAAACACTAAGGGCGCCATCTTGAGGGTGTAGGCTAGAAGCACAGTTGCCATTATGTAAACATAAACAATTTGTGTAGGAATATTACAAATATGAATTAATGAAAAAAGTTGATATACCTCTATTTATGTATTTCACACATTCACACAGTTATTTTACACATTTGAGAACACAAAGCGTTGTAAAATAAAGTATGTAGCCCACTTTATCAGCCTATATTTCTTTATACTACAATATCCACTCTTTAAAATACACTTGAATTAATTGTTTTATATTATATATAGAGGCATGTGGGAAAAAAGCCTATAATAGTTATTAGGCTATGTATAAAAAAGCTTGTAGGTGCATGATGTCACAGGTGTGTCTCAAACACAGCAAGGAGGAGAAAGGCAAAGTATAATTAAAAAAATAACACAAACAGATTTGGTTATGATAGGCCCACATATGAAGGTAAAAAAGTTGAAAACAGATTTGAACACTTGTAAATAAAAATAATTATATTTTCAAATACAAATCCTATTTTACAAGTACAACTTCGTTTTTACAGATGAAATTTAACCCAATACACATACCTTACAAGAGATGACTTAACACATTGCATTGGTAGAATACCTAAAGGTGAGTATATAAGAAAAACTATGGGAATTGGTACTTTTATGTTTGAAATTTGTACTTTTACATCTCAATTGCAATAGGAAATAGTTTAGACCGGGTTTAAACCAGGTTTAGTCCTGGTTTAGACTTAGTTTAGTCCTAGTTTAGACCTGGTTTAGACCAGGTTTAGTACTGGTTTAGACCTAGTTTAGTCCTGGTTTAGACCAGGTTTAGTCCTGCTTTAGATCTGATTTAGACCTGGTTTGGTCCTGGTTTAGACCTGGGTTGGTCCTGGTTTAGTTTAGACCTGGTTCGGTCCTGGTTTACTTTAGACCTGGTTCAGTCCTGGTTTAGTCCTGGTTTAGACCTGGTTTAGACCTGATTTAGGGTGTATTCAGTTCAGTTCAGTCCTCCCCATAGTCCTCACGGAGCTGTCGCAGGTCCTGCGCTCTGATTGGTCCGGCTGTTACCTGAGCAACCCTGGTCCCCTCTAGCCCCGCCTCCTGCCCCTTACAACTTCAACTCAGCCGTTTTCAGATTGAAATCGTTTTGAGACAAATCTGGCACAAGGAATGTCTCAAAAGTGTTGAACCTGTTAATTAATTATTTGAATAGTTGTAAAAACGAAGTTGTACTTGTAAAATAAGATTTATATTTGAAAATATATAATTGTTTTTATTTACAAGTGTTCAAATCTGTTTTCAACTTCAAATGTTTTGAGACATTTCTACCTTCATACCCACAGCCTACACATTAAGCCTAATATTTTGTTTAATTAGACACAGCTAAAGCACGTGGCCAGACAAATACAGGCCTATACTTTGCAATTAAAAGCAAAACAAAAACACAACATTAAGCTGTAATCAACATTAAAGATATTGACTAAACAATGTTATTATTTAAGCCCTTATAAAGGTTTACAAAATCTTAAGATTTTAAATATGAGCAACACAGTGCACATTGAGGGCACAGTATTTCTTCCCAAAGATAAACGTGGTTTTATTCTAGGGTTGGGGAATATTTTTTTCATACCGGTATAAATAAGTCCCATCATAAGAAAATGCCTCATACTGCTGTAAATGATATTAATTTAAAACCAAAAACAGCCAAGTGTGCGTACGACTGTGCAGCACACTGTGATGACATCGGCCGTGGCGGCTCACATGTATCAGAGCATAGGGAGAGGAAAAAACCATAAAACAACAAAAGAGAGGTGGAGAAGATGCAGAAATTATAGGAAGAAATCATGCCAAAACGCAGAGGTTTCTGTAATATGTGAGTGGTTTGGCTTCAGTAAAGCACACGTGAAGCAAGAGACTATTACGCAAAGTTTGCTGCAAAGTAATGGTGATTCTGGCGCTGTCTCCAAGTACAGATTCAGGGCATTGTACAGATTTAAATGTGGGTATTACCTCATAATCATCACTCATATTCGTGGAGATCTGCGGTGCTCAACAAAGCCCAAAGAAAATAGACACACGGTAACAGCTGATCGACGTCCGCTCAGGTCAAATAGTGACTCGCAGATCGATAAAGGCTCAGAGCTTTGATTCTCACATCATCCCTCTGTTGTTTAGGCTTAAAAACACCACAAGAGCAAAACTCTAATAAGTTTTACAGCGGCACCGCTCTGTATCAGTGAGAGACGATGTGTTTGGTTTGCGCTGCGCTACCAGCAGCAGGGGCAGCAGGGGCTACTCCTAATTAAAGGAAAAATGGAAGTAGAGACCTGGGACTCTGTGAGGCCAGATCTGTGGAGAGGTTGATATGGCCCAGGCCGCCTATTCTCCACACATTACCGATACAAGAATACAATCCAGGTGTCACACCTAATCACCAAATACTTTGAATAATACACAATTTAGGGTATTATTGTTATCCACAGTTTAGGGTATTATTGTTATAGGGCCATTTTAGGCCCAAAAATCTACATTTTTTACATAAACAAGGCCTGCCGACCAAAAAAATATAAAACATGGCAATTTTCCTGGCAGTTGTTGAAGGTCATGTAAACGTTAGATCAGGGACATTTGAGTAGTTTCTGTTTCATTATGATTTCAAAAGAGTAAACTCAGTTCTTGAAAAGTGTTATCATTCATATTCTATGAGAAATGGCCGAAAGGGGATGTAAACTTAAAAGGGGATGTAAACTTATGAGCACAACTGTATTTTAGCCTGAGAGTACAATTTAAAACAATGATCATTTGAACATTTTCAGACACAGAGTTTGACCAACTATTGCATATGTTTGACTGTATTCATGTTATTATCTTGCTTCTTTTAGCGGTCATGATCCACTGGACTGACCAGATCAAGAAGCTGCTAAATGAACAAGACATAACCAAAATGAGCGGCTCAGGCGGCCTGCTGGAGGAGATCGACCTGTGGAGGAGCCACTCAGACAAACTGTTGGCCTTCAGCCAGCAGCTCCAGAAACCAGGAGTCAGCCACATCCAGAACATCCTGGAGCTGTCCAAGTCTCGCTTTGCCCAGCGCTTCTCTGAGAGGGCCCACGAGATACAGGTACACCAGGAGGAGCGGGGTCGGAGCGGGGTCGGAGCGGGGTCGGAGCGGGGTCGGAGCGGGGTCGGAGCGGGGTCGGAGCGGGGTCGGAGCGGGGTCGGAGCGGGGTCGGAGCGGGGTCGGAGCGGGGTCGGAGCCCTGAAAAAAAAGTTTTTCAGGGGACTCCGCTCCGAAAAACTTTTTTTTCAGGGTGATCTCTTGCGACCCACCTCCCCTCCCCTTTGAACAAGGCCTACTACAAATGGTTATAATGTAATATGATTAAATAGGCCATGTTTGTATTCAGTGTCAGTGTTTTACTTTTTATTTTGTTATTTTTTTAATTTTGAACACAAAAATACAAAGGAAATAGTAGCTTGAACAAAAACAAAACAGATAAAAGAAGGCTAAAGGAGGGGCACTGACCACAACAACATGTCAAGAAACACACAAAACTTGATCAAATCAAGCGGGAGAGATAACATGCCTCCGTTTATAATCTAACCACTTGGACCAATAAAATAAAAAACAAAAATTAAAAGTTACCCTGTAGTCGCAGAAAAAAGGTCAGTCTCTCCATCGAGTGCACCTCCTCCACAATCCCTTGAACCTGTTCCAGTCCTTCTTAGTAGGTTCCTTGGGGATGTCACAAGCCATGATGTCGTCCGTAAACTTAAAAACATTGTCCCAAAATTAAGATATTTTTGGACAAGACCAAAGAATGTGAGAGTGATTGGCTGTTGCGTGACCACACTGTCTCCAACACTGCTGCTGATGCCCCTGAAATTTTTTTGTGATGTGAGGAGTAATAAAGAATGTAATTAGACCTTTCCACCCAAATTCCCTCCATCTCTTAGAATTAGTAGATGTTTGTTGTGTGTTGCACATCAAAAGCCAATCATAAATCAACATTCAACTCTGTTTTCCATTTGGATTTCACGTATAATGTTACCCTTTTGTTTTTGTAAACCCTTATAGAGGTTGGACACAGTTTTGGTGTAGTGTCAGTGTTTTTGGATCATTTAGATAACGAGAAGACCTTAGGTCGTCTTTAACTTCATATCAGAGGTTCCGCTAGACATAGGATCGTAAATTCTGGCCATTATTGAGAATTGTCGGTCATATAGATATACAGTATATAGAGTCATTAACAATGCACCCGTAGATGGTGTACTCCACACGTGCTTTAATACAAGTGCGTGGGTCCAAAAACACCTCCATACAGATGATGTCAATAACACGCTGATATTTCCATTGAGGACTCATGAGAAAGATGCGTAACAGCTCCAAATCAGACCGGGCTGTGTGCGCGGACATCATGGAGAGCTGTCCAGGTGTCATGCGGTCCTTACGTACTGTATCTGCACCAGGGGCGAGGCTAGGCCTAAAAAAATTCAAGCACCCCTAAAACTTTCAGCCCCTAAAAATATATTATGTACAATATATTGTTTCATTTTTTAAATATAATTTACTTTTGTTGGTTGATTTACTCAAAGCAAATACTCTATAGCCGGCTAACGGAAACCCTGCTTCATATCTGTGGACAGTTCAGACAGAAGCTGAGACACAGTGGAGCATGGCTGTGGTTACCGCCAACTTATAACATGAGTTTGAAGGAATTATCTCCAAAACATACACTGTCCTTTAATGCAAAGAGAAAAGCAACTTGCCTTTTCCAGTTCCGACTGGAGCATCAGAGCTAAAAGTCAAGCTAAAGTTAGCATATGGGACGAATCTGAAGTGTTCATAAATACCCAGGGCAGCCAACAGACTTGCTGGGGCCCGGGGCAAGAAGATGTCATATATCACTGTAAATAAATAATAAAACATAAATATTTGTAAAAAGAAATGCTGTAAAAGACTAAATTTAGAAATATAGATGTGGTGTTTAAGGGGAGACACTACATGCAGAACTCAATGATTTCAATGTTCCGGTTAAAGGTTCGTCACCACCTTCGTCACCAACCCACTATTTGTGAACCAATGCATTAACAAATCATCATAAAAATATGGAATCTCAGTATCTGTGTGTGTGTGTGTGTGTGTGTGTGTGTGTGTGTGTGTGTGTGTGTGTGTGTGTGTGTGTGTGTGTGTGTGTGTGCGTGTGCAGACGTGCTCCAAGCAGGCGGAGTCCAACCTGAAGTTCCTGTCCCTACTGAAGGAGCCCTGCGAGGAACTGGCTACACTGACTCCAAACCAGGTGGTTTCTGATTCTTCAAAGCTGAAGCACCTCCTAAACCTGATCATCATCATCAAGAACCATTCCCCGCATTACAACACCATAGAGAGGGTCACCGGGCTCCTATACAAGGTGCCTCCACAAACTCTCGCATAGCCTCACCTCAGTGCTTCTTTGGCTTACTCGTGTGCTTTTATTCATGGAACAGATGAGTAATGAAGTGATTCGCATCTGCATAAAGAGCATCTCTCTGGATCACATCTTTAATGGTTTTGTGGTCTCCAGCAAGAAAACCCTCACAGACTGCATCGAGTGTTGCTCGATGTGGAAAGAGATTTATCTGATAACTTCTCGAGGTCATCAAAGGTAAGAAAATCTCAGTCTGTTCCAGGGATTTTACCTTTTTTCCCCCCAGATTTACCAGCAAATTGGTGTCCCTGTTGTTAAAAGAGTGACCTGACTAGTTCATGGTGTACGTCCTGTTACAACCTTCTGTCTGTGCCTTATGTAGCGGGAGTCTCAGAGAAACTGCAGAGGAACATAAAATCCCAGTCTATTTCAAACCTATGAATACGTTGAGAGAAAAATGAGTCCATCCCAAAGACAAAACCCCAGGCCACAAACATTCGATCCGTTGCCAAGAAGAAAAAGGCAAAGAGCTTTGTATTGGAGAGACGAAACAACTACGTGATAGATGGCTTTATCAACACCGCAGAGAGAGCTCTAGTGATCCTCAGTTGGCTGTATCTCCACCTCCAAGCCACCAGTCACGTATTTGAGGACGGTGAAGTTAAGATTTTAGCAAAAGAAAATAGATGGTTTGAGCGGGGAGTGAAAGAAGCTATTTTTGTAAAAAAATAAATAAAAAAGAAGAAAACTCTGGGGGGCCTTCGCTTTAATTAATTAATTCATACATTTTTATTTTTATCTTTATTTCATCAGCCGTGCCCGACAGGCTTTATATTCAGACTTTTTCACCTATCTACACCTGTTGAATGCACCAGAATTAAGTTCATATGACCTGCCACCTCCACATAAAGCTTAATTTAGAAAATAAAGAATAAATACTGGGCACATGCCCCAATATAATTCAGCTGTGCTCTAGTGTAAAAAGACTATGTTTAATTTGTTTTAATGTAACAGAGACAAGTGTATTCAGGGCTTTTTTACTGGTTTCACATACTGTTTTTATCATTTTAAAATGCACCAGAATGCTGGAAATATGAGCCTTGCATTTAGAAATCTCCTGGGGGAGGACTCCCAGATCCCAGATCTTATTATTTTGTATTTTGGACTGCTTTCTAGCTTCTTAACTTTGTGGCTTACATTCACGTTGACCCAAGGTGGGACTAGAAGGTTGTCACATATTATTGAATAAGGCTAACAATAATAAGAATGTGATATGGAATGTGAGATTTATTGGCAGGGCTGTAACTATGGAGTGGGCCAACAGGGTATTTGTTGAAAGGATCCAATTTGAAGGGGGCTCCATATAGGTCCTTTCCACAGGAGTGGTACGGCGCGGTGTGGAGCATTTAGTACACGTCTCCATAGCCTTAAATGAACCGCCCTGCTCCCAAAAGGGGGTCCAAGCTGCTCCCATCTGGGACCACTTCAAGACCAGGTCCCAAGCGGTCTGCGATCGGAGCGGTTTGCGGAGGGGTGAAGGGGGAGCTCTCGTTACGCACAGACATGTAGGATTTAGATGAGGAAAATGCATTCAACCAAATACTACAAGCCTAGTAGTAGAAACAATCATAACTTGATCTCATTAAACCAAGCCTGACCTGTTTAGTGCTGTATTCTGTCAAAACGGAAACTTACATTTGAGCTAGAAATAAGCAGCAAAACCAACTTGTACTGTGTTGTCTCTGACTTACGAAGTCAGTAGAGGTCAGAGGTTAATCCAAAAACACATTAAATCAGCGTAGGCTTGTATCAACTCCAGTGCAGTGCATATGGTCCCAACAAATGCTTAAAAATCCAATTTTGGTCATAATCCTTCTTCTCCACGCAATTCAGGTAAAAGAAATATTTGTTTCCAACATGTTTAAGCATAAAACTACCCCAGATCAGTCCAAACACAAGCCCCAAAGGAAACGCTGCTCAAATATTAGCAAAGAGCTAAAGTGGAAGTAAACCAATTAAGTAGCATATGGCACCACATGTGCATATTTGTTTACTTTGGGGCTTAACAATTTTGTTAGTATTTTGTTTACTATTGGGCATATTTTATCATTAAGCAGCTTTGGAAAATGGGAAAGCATTACCAGTTTTATTCTTTTACAAACAGAGATCATAAAAACTGCCAAATGCTAAACATTTACAACATTATTATTTGAGTTAATTTGCAAAAGCAGATATTTCCGTTTTTTTCCGTAATTTTTTATTACCATTTAAGAAAGATGATGACACTAAGTTATTGAGTTTAGAAGCACAAAAAAAGGCAAAATTTGAATTTGTTCACTAATAACTATATTTATTCAAAAATAAAATCCCAAATAACCTCTGAACAAATATTTTGAAACTAATATCAACAAAATAAAAACAAAGTAAAATAAAGAAAGAAAGATGACACCAGTAAAACTAAAGTTGAATCTATTTGATCAATAAAAAGTGGCATCATTTTTCTGAAGTAATAAAACAGGTCTGGTTATTAAAAACACTGCTACACAAAGAGAAAATTAAGTAGCCTATACATGGATTTTTGTCAATGGCACTTTGCAATCTGTTTTTTGTAAATGAAGTTGTCATTTCAATAACAATAATAATACCTTGAATTTATATAGCGCTTTTCAAGACCCTCAAAGCGCTTTACATGGCATTATTCATTCATTCCAGACTTGGTGGTGGTAAGCTACTATTGTAGCCACAGCTGCCCAGGGGTAGACTGACAGAAGCGAGGCTGCCAATTTGCGCCATCGGCCCTTCCGGCCACCACCACACATTTACTCTCTCACTACATTCACACAGGCAAGGCGGGCGAAGTGTCTTGCCCAAGGACACAACGACAGTGTGCACATGCAGCAGCCGGGATTGCGGGATTTGCTCTTCACAATTATGCTTTATATTGCTGAATTAATGGCCCAAATAATAATAACAAGCCTAAAGTCCAATTGCTATTTTAATAGTCCATCATCGTGTAAGAATGAGATTATGACAAGGGTGTAAAATACGTGGGGGATAGGGGGGTTATAACCCCTCCAATATTTAAACCTGACTAAGTTAACCCCCCCAAAATTTTTGTCCAAACAATAGGGGGCTCAGTTTCGACCCCCCCCAATATTCGATCAAAAGTTACTCCCTTGGATTATGAATCCACTTATTACACACATCGAAGTTCAGGATCAGGATTTTTTTTACTTTAAGCCCTGTAGGCGCAAACTAGTCTCTGTCAAGCACAAAGATGGACAGCCTTCGGAGCAAAAAGATCTGCTTTGACACTGTCATGTTTTAAATTGTTATTGATCCATACTCCAAGGTACTTGTGTGATGGTACAAAACTGCACAGGATAGTTCATAAACTTGATTCCAGCGTTCTGCCCATGCAGTAATGTCCTCAAGGCATTGGTTTGCTCTTTAAATTGCAGCCTCTACATTTTGGGATGAAACTAATAATACCGTATCATCAGCATATATCAAACCTTCAGATGTAGCATGTCTATTATTTTGTATCCAAGTTTCCATGATGTCGTTTATGAACAGCAAGAATAGGGTTGGAGTTAATGGTGAACCTTGGGGGACTCCTGGTTTGAGCGGTAGCTGAGATAGTTGTTCCAACCTTTACGGACTGTGATGTGTCGTTTAGATAGTAGTTGGAAAGAAACCGGGCTAGTTTCCCTCTTATGCCGTATGCAGGTAACTTTTGTAAGATTGTAGCGTGCGGTACACTATCGAAAGCAGCGGCCAAGTCCAGGAAAATTGCACAAGTTGAATGATTCTGCTCATGATTGTGTAGACATTTGTGGTAGAAGTACACAAGTTCAACATTCAGTGGTTGAATGTTTATTTAGAAAACCATATTGGGTCTAAGATTAAAGAATTTGGCATAAGAAATTATATAATTTCCTTGATTCCCATTCCCCATCCCTCCCATTGATTGGGGTTTCGAGTATTTTGACGACATTTGAAGTTATGGATATTGGCCGGTAGTTATAAGGACTCACTTTTGGTACCTTTTTGTTTGTAGATGGGTGAAACATATGCATACAGTCGTAGCCATAATTATCAGCCGCCCTTATAAAATTAGACATTACTCTTGATTTCTCCATGAAAATGACCATAAACATTAAGTGTTTGTTATTCTAGAAACTCTATACACTATAAAGACAATGTCCAATAAGTAGACCTCATTTTAGCCAATCACAGCCAAGTCACAAACAAGGCCACGAGGTTAAGGAGGTTAAGGAGGTTAAGTAATGACATAATTGATTTAAAAACAATTTCTGTAAAACATTCATTCAGCGTATCCTGCAAAAACAATGGAACAGTGTAAGGAACTACTGTGAGGATTTTACTTTTAAGTTTTCTTCCTGTTCTTTCTCTCTATGTAGACATTCCCCAAAACCATGGGGTCTGGACTCCACCAGCATGTTTGTGATGGTGGACACTTTTCTTCAAAGGTTTAAAGAGTTAGTGGAGGTAAGTCTGTGCAGACAGTAAACTAATACTGAAGACTTCTTCTTCATGTGACAGATGTTTTGTGCTCTGAGCAGGTGTGTGACTGCCAGCATCTGTTTGCCCGCTGGGAGAACGGTGAGCAGATGCGCCCCCCCATCTTCGGTGGGATTGAGGGGAAGGACTTCACTCGCAAATTTTTGGATTTAGAAAGAAAGTTTGACCAGGGCCTGCAAAACCTGCGTTCTGTGGCCAAAGGTGCCCTGGATGTGAACGACTCCACTTGGAGGAATGAGTTCACCAGGTAGACAAACATTTTTATTGGTCCATGTTACATTTGTGCGAAGCCTGAAAAATGATATTCATTTGAAACTTTTGCTGTACATTATTGTCATAAATATGAGGAAAAATGTATTTCAGGTTTTTCATCATTTAGTGTTTTCATATAAAAATAAATAGTGGATAAAGCCAGATTTAAATTTATGGTTTCATTTTCTTGTTATATTAGTTCAAAATATTTGCTCAGAGTGGATTTTGGATATCCTGTTTGTTTTTATTTTTTTATTTTTATAATCTAGTTATTAGTTAATAAATGAGTTAATAAATCTGTTTTTTTACCTTGTTGCTGTCAGCTTTCGGAGTTGTCCTTGTACAAAATGTCATCAAAACAACATGCAACTCAAATAGCCTCTTCACCTGTTTACGCTTCTCTCTCCCTCTTTCTCTCCTTCTCTCTCCCTGTGACTTCGCAGCCGAACCGTGCCTAGTATATTGCCTGAACTAACAGACGGGTTATCTACATTCCAATTTTCGTTTAGCTCAAAACGGTTAGAAAGTGATGCTTATGGTCCGCTAAAGTTTAAAACCAAGTGGCCCCTAATTATCCTATTGATTAGGCGCGCAGTGATCGTTCCTGTCTTTTGTTTTAGGCTGATATATAACTGATATATAACTCAGCCAAATGGAAGATCTCAGTGAGTTTGTGATATGGAGCATCACAGTCCCGCCCACCAGCTCGTTTATAAAGTTTGGATACAATTTTAATGTATTATTGTGTGTTTTATGCCCATACGTCTCCACGGAGCTGATTAGCTGCTATGTTCTTTTAAACATTTGATATAAATTTTTTTTCGAAAAGTCAAAATTTTTGAATGGGATTATTACTTCCGGCACTGAGGCGCGTGCGTGTACAGACGAGCTGGTGGGCGGGACTGTGATGCTCCATAATGTGGCTTCTCGATGTGGATATTGTGTCACCTAATATTGCTAACATTGTACAGCTCTAATTGACGCTTAAAATGACTCAAGTAAAATTACTTCAATTACTTCAATGAAGTAAGTACTGTTGCCTCTGATATACGATATATATGAACCTGCTGTCTCTGTATCTTCTCAGGTTCGGAGCATTGATAAAGACCCTTGAAGGGACTGCACAGAACCTAATCAATGCTGTCTTTAAGCCGGTCAACATGGTGGATGAGGGAGTCAGACTGCTCAACATGTTCAGGCCTATGGCAGGTCGAGAGGTATGTCTTTTTTCGACTATTTCATTTCAACAGTCAAACAGTAGCACAGTTTCACAAAGTTCCAAATTAGCTACACTCAACAACACTAAATAAACACTGAGTTTTGACATGTTTCCCTCATGGTTTAGACCTGGTTTAATCCTGGTTCAGTCTGTGATATTGTCCAGGTTTAGACCTGATTTAGACTTAGTTTTCTCCTGGTTTAGTTCTGGTTTACTCCTGACAGTAGGGGAGAAAGTGTATTTGAGCTCAGAGCTGTGTTAAACATAAAAACCACTGAATCATGATATGACGATGTCACCAAAAAAGCAAATCATCATGGAGACCAGATCACGATTCGATTTTTATCACCATATCGCCCAGCCCTACCTGACAACCACAGAGACATGTTTCCCTCATGGTGACCAGACCAGGACCTCCACACCCAGCATGTTCGGTTTCATCATTGTGACGTGCACACCACTCCACAGCAGCACCGTTGGCTGTCAAAGGAACATGCTGGATGTGAGCTCTCCAAGTCTCACAATACTCTCTTTCTTCTTTGTTCTCACCAGGCCCTCAAAGACACCATTGAGGAGAAGCATGAGCAAGTGTACAGCATGTTTACTACACTGTTGAAATACGTGAACGCAGACCTGAGCCGGGGTCCGAGGAAGTTGTTGGACCATATGCCCCCGATCATCGCCCAGGTCTACTGGATCAAATCCCTCAAGCAGGAACTGCAGAGGCCCATGGAGGTGAGACAGGACATCCACAGGACATCTGCCATTTGAATGTTTTCAGGTGTAATGCTGCCTTCATGTGGTGTCCAAATGATGGTAAATACAACTTTTACATGAACACCACCTCATCTCTTATTTTCCACTGGAAAACGGGGAAATAATCTTGATACCCGAGTTTCTGACCTGAGATAACCTTTGACCTTTCACTCTGAGAGCAGTGATTGAAGTGAAGCACACACCATATTCATGTAGTGTAGCCATCGTCATTTTACCTTTATGTTTATTTCCAATTAGCGTTTTGTAACTTTTATCTAACAATGCGGCTGTGAGGAAGTCGTTGTAGTTTGGACAAAATTGACTCATTTGCAGTGTGTTCTTGCGGGTTTTTCAATATTTAACTTTGCTACACTCACAAAAGCACTTGAACAATGGAAAGTGGCATCTTTACCACAGCACATGAAGGCAGCATCAGGACAGTTTGACCTCCTCGTACGTAAGTAAGTAAATGTACACAATAAGGATTCTTTCACTGGAACTAATTAATATAGGAACTTTTAGTTTCATCTTTTTCTCAACATTTTTTTCATTATTTATAAAGCTTTTAACCGTTCAAAATTAGACATCTTTGAATTATAACTACTCAAAAAAGACACAATGACACTTTCTCCCCTGCTTTTTAATATAGCATTGGAACCATTAGCCATCGGGTTAAGAATGGACCCCAATATAAAAGGTTTTCCAGCAGGCCTATCTGAAAGTTTAGTCTCACTATACGATGATGATAGATGATGTGCTTGTGACACTTACTAACCCAGAAATGGGAATTCTACATCTCTTAAAATATGTGGATTAATTTGGAAAACTATCTGGTTATAACATAAACTGGTCCAAAAGTGAACTTATGTTTATGGGAGAAAATAGAACGATCTGCCACAATCCCATTAAAGTAGTAGATAATTATATATCATACCTTGGGATAAAGATATCAAAAAACTATGAATCACTGTTTAAACTGTATTTTGACGAGGGACTCGAAAAGCTAAAGCGGTGTATAGATTATTGGAGGACACTACCACTCTCGATGATAGGCAGAGTGAATGCCATCAAAATGGTCTCCCTGCCTAAGTTTACCTGTCTCTTTCAAAACCTACCAATTATAATCCCTGCAGACTTTTTCAGAAAACTTGAAACTGTAACTTTGGATTTTGTTTGGGGTTATAAAAACATAGGATATCAAAAAAGCATATATTTCGATCTACAAACGACGGTGGTCTGGGTCTTCCAATGTTTAAGAACTACTATTGGGCATCCAACATGAAAGCACTGACCTACTGGCAACTTGGATCCCCAAATAATGAATCACTTAATTCTGCCCCTCTGTGGTTAAAATTGGAGTTGCAGTCTTTTTGAAACCCTACACGTCATTATTATCTCTGCTTTTTACAAAACCAATTTCTACTCTCAAGTTTATAAGTCATAGCAAAATAGTGAGAAATTCTATTAAAATTCTCTCTCAAATAAAAAAAACCTATAATATTCCCGGTAATTCTTTATATACACCCATTTGCCACAATCTTGCCTTTGTTCCATCTACTTTAGACAAAACCTTTTCCAACTGGCACTGCAAAGGCATTAAATGCATAAAAGACGTCTACTTTGAGGGTAGACTCGCTACCTTTGAAGAATTAAAATCAAAATACAGCCTGCCACAGTCCAGCGTATTTCGGTATCTACAACTAAGCCATTATATCAAAAACAATATGTTAAAGTATGAAAATCACCCATTTTTAGAAACACTGAGTCTATTACCTA
>OMNZ01095926.1:0-11796 GCA_900303255.1 Lesueurigobius sanzi
AGTCTATAGGGATTTTAGGCTTTATGTTTAATTCAATACCATTATTCATGCTTTAGCTTTTCATGAAGGTTTGGTCTTTCTCTGTTTAGACATAGACATTGTTTAGACATAGTTTAGTCCAAGTTAAGGTACATTTTACTTTTATCTAGCTATGTTCTTGGTTTACTCCTGCACATGAAACGATAGATATTATATGAAGTTTGACGAAGATGATCCTGAATGCTCAATTTGACACCACTTTTGTTTGAATGTGTTGTATGTTTATACAGTGCCGTGAAAAAGTATAGGCTCCCTTCCCGAATTAGTGTATTTTTTTTTGTATTTACCACACTTACATGTTTCTGATCATCAAGCCAAGTTTTATGTCACACAAAGACAATCCCAGTGAATACAAAATGCAGTTTCCAAACGATTATTACATTTATGAAGGGAGAAAAAAATCCAAACCTATCATGCCCCCTGATCTTAATAACCGTCTGTGTGACCCTTTGTAGCGTTTTAACTGAAATGAAATGTTTGTGAAAAAAAGAACGTCACTGGGAAGAATTTTGAGCATTGAGGTCGAGCTCTCAAACTGATGGTCGGATGTTCACCTTCAGGATTTCAGCAGAATCCACTGTTCCATCAATGACAGCAGGTTGTCTAGAAGCAGCAAAGAAGTCCCAGACCATCACTCTGCCACCACCAGGTTTGACTGTGGACAGGATGTTCTATTAAATCAAATGCTGTAGTGTTTTTACACCAGATCTGCCAAAAAGTTCTGTTGCAACAGAAGATCTCTCCTATAAAGTCTTGTTTTTACAAGGTCTTTGAGATAAACTAAAACTCCAGGTAAGCACTGAGCATGTATGACATTGACACTATGTTTTCGACCATAAGTTCATCATCTATTGTCACGTTAATGCTTAATGGTATTCAATTATTATTCCATTTCCCATTTTTATGCCTTTTACAGCCTATTAAATCCTTTCTGTAAGACATAACAATAATAACAATGCACATTTAACAAAGCATGGGGGTCTGCAGGAGGGCAGGTATAGCCACAGGAAAAAATAAAAAGGACAGTACAGCAGGAACTTTGAGGTTGCAGAAAAACATCAAAGCGTTCCTGAGATTGAAGAATCACTTTGGTGTTTGTCGGACTATCACTGCGCGGCGTGGAGGAGGTACAGGGGCAGAGAGCGGAGGGGA
Source organism: Lesueurigobius sanzi (assembly GCA_900303255.1). Lineage (NCBI taxonomy): Eukaryota > Metazoa > Chordata > Actinopteri > Gobiiformes > Gobiidae > Lesueurigobius > Lesueurigobius sanzi. Next base: position 1,192 of record OMNZ01095926.1, read on the forward strand.
TAAAGTGCTTTGCAGCTCTGAATGTCATCCTAATAAAGCCCGGCTGGATATGGAGGTTCAGACACTGAGGTGAAGAATGACACAAGCAAACGGGGAGCAGAAAGAAAAAGTCCAGATAAAGGAGAAGGGATACGAGGAGCTGGGATCAAAGATGGCGACGGCGAGTGCTGCTGTGTAATGTCATTTATGAGACGCCCCTAAATACAATACCTCTGTAAGCATTTGGCCCACACTGTCATGTCAGACATCGCAAGATCAATACCGTTAGATATAAAGACAAAATGATTTGTGATGGGCAGAGGCTCCTCGAACTGGTAACGTGTTTAAACACGGGGAGTCTGGAGGCAGGGCCCAAGCATTCATGGGGCCCTAAGCGGAGTTATGTCATGAGGCCTTTGCAACATCAGTTATTTTGGATCTATATATTCCAATAAATGGGACACAGAGTCAGTTCCCCCACCTTTTATCCTGATTATATATTTGCAAAAGAAAGTAGACTGCTAGTTATTTTGAGGAGACATTGGACATTTGAGAGAAATTTATGAGGCACGCAACATTTGGAGGCCCCCTGGTGGTCTCAGGGCCCAAAGCAGCTACACAGACTGCTTATTAGGCTTTGGAGGTCTTGTTTAGATGTTTTTTTTTTTTGGGTGAGTTGTTTCTTGATACATTTTAAATAGTAACTCATTCACCAAATATGTAATTCAATATAATTGTTTAGAAGCTTAATTGTATTAACATTGTATTAGCAAAAGAACAAAGCAAAGTACAGCAATAAAAAGAATCTTGCCTCTTGTCCAGTGGTTGTACAAAATGGAATATTTTTTAACCCCATACTATACAGATTCTGTCCATCAGGTTTTTTTTTTTTTTTTTTTTTAACACTGAATTGACATGGATTTTTATTAAATTTTACAGACTGGTCATTTTGGCCTGTGGAAAACCAAAACATATCACCTGCATGCCTTGGAAATAAAAGTTTTTACCAGTCCGGGCTCACAACATGTTTTTCATACAACAAATGACCACCATGAAATCTGTGAAAAAGGCCACTGAAAGCATTCTCTCAGCTTGAACTCAAAGAACCGCAGCAAAGAGGGAGAAAGACTGCTTCAAAGAAATGCCACAGTCGGACATAAAAGTCCCTAGAACACCAAAACATACCCGAAAGTGAAATGAAAGAATGGCGTGTCGCGGCCAGTTTACGGGGGCAAAGGTAAAGCTGTCAAAAGCGGAAGAAAAAATCCAAAGTGAAAGGAGCCCAGGAAGAGAGAAGGCACGGCCATATGAATGTTTGTTGATATCCCATTCTCCACAGCCGAGATGAAAGAGACAGAAGGGATTAGGAGCGAGTGGGCAGAAGAAGAGGAACGAGCTGGAGCGAGATGGAAGCAAAAAATCTCCAAAAACATGATGGAAGAAAACGGAAGTGAGTGGTTGATGACTTGATTTCGTTAATCATCGTTGCCGCAAGTTATTATTTTATTGCCATCTAAAAATAACACTGGCACAAAATGGGAGCGTAGACGGGTGCGGAGTGAGGGATGGGGCGACGGGAGTGGTAATTACAGAGAGGGGGCTATTAACATGTGCGCCAGCCTCATCAAATATTCACACAGGAAACTGGGGCTAAGACTGATGCTGCTGGGACACGGCCAGAGAGAGACTCGCAAACTGTTGTGACGCGAGGAGAAGACAGAGAGGCTGGCTAATCTCAAAACCATTCATCTACTGTATGTGTGTATTCAATAGCAGCAGGGAGGAATTACAGTAGTTCGTATAAGTAGGTGTCATACGCCTTGGACGGAAATAGTAAGAGTCAAGATAATACTTTATTGATCGTTTAAGATTTAGTTCTGGCAGTACAATTTTCAGATTTTGGACCAGTTTAGTCTCTTAGAATATGAACTTTCACCTGGAAACAAATAAATTGCCAAATACAGGTTTCAACATTTCCCCAAAGATTTACACAGAAAATTGTAAATTCAAGGCCACTTCAAGGCCACTTTCTCAAAATGCACCATCTCCACTTTAGTAGCTCCTACAGACATCAAACTTTACAGGTTTGTTCAGAGGGATTTTTCAATATTTCATTCCTAGCCTGATTTATTGAGTTTTGTCCCCAAATTTGGATTTTTACAGATTGATTCACTTATAACTAGTTTATTCAAAAACTAAACAAAATATCCAAAATCCCCTCTGAACAAATCTTTGTAACTAATATACCAACAAAATAAAATCATAAATTTACACCTTGGTCTATCCATTATTTAGATTTTGTCACTTAATATATAGGCAATTGTGGCTATTTTTACACATAAAATGCCTTATGTTTATATGGAAACATAAAAATACAAAAAAAAGAGCAATATTGACTTATGCCAAGTACATAACATTTGCAGCATGTACAACTCTTGATATGAAATAAAGGGGACACATCTTTCAATAGGTTGCGTTCACGTTCCTGAATAATTTCAGAAGGAGGCCAGGGGTCGACGCAATGATATGGGAGACAGTTTTTTAAAGAAATCTTAAAATAGAAAATCCGTTCATGTTGAACCTGATCATTATTTGGGAGTGATTGGATCCACAAACCTGCCATAGTCTTCTCTCGGATTAAGTCCACCTGTTTGTGAATATTGTCATCACTTTTGAACACCTTGATGAGAAAATAATTTGACCTTAGTTCGTATGTGCTGACAGAGAAGACCTTGAACACGTCCCAGTTTTTGTTTCATGTGAATAGGCCCAGAAATGGCAAATACATTAGCAATAAACCAAGTCAAAATTACCCAAAATAGTTACCATAGTTCATTCTTAGCTGCCCGTCACCTCGATTTAAACTATAGGCTCTCTAGAAAGTTGGTTGTGCAAATGTGGATGGATTATGAAGCTTAGGTGTCATTTCAACCTGAAAGACCGATCTATGGCATCACCTTTCATCATCCAATCATCGCTCCTTAGTCTCCTCCCCCTTTCAGTCCATCAGCGCTGCAGCCACGCCTCCAACTCAGCTTTTCCCGTGCATGTCTTAATAATAATAATACTCATACTTTCTGCTGTGTATAAGTGTCAAATGAGTAATATTATTGTGGCATGCGCAAATACATACATAATCCAGCATTAAAATTTAAACAAGATTTGTTTATCGGGCGGCTACTTAGGAACAATAGAGCCATTATAATATCACTCTTTTAGCAAAGCATTGGTAATAAACAACAACGTTACTGTCAAATAATATAGGCAGCATTTCAGTTTATTGGCTGCACAGAAAGGGAAAGAGAGTGGCACATTCAGAAACCAAATTAGGAGAATCAAATCAACACAAAGGAAGCCACCTTTTCTTTGTTGTAACGCTAAATTAAACATGGGGAACTGTGCATTAGCAATTCACACAAAAGGCACAGGGGAATTGTAAAGGGATTTAAGTTCAGAGATTCAACTTAAAGATCTTTACATCACTAATCGTCTTTATCCGCGTTAGGCTACCTCTTGCACAAAGAAAGTGCTCAGGGGAGAAAACACACCCACTAAACTGGGGACATTTAATTTAGACAATTTAACACATTTCCCGGATCTCGAGCTCCCAGTGATGGTGTGATTCAAGCAGCCAACAAGTCATAGAGCCTATTAGCCAAGCAGACAGACACGGAGCCAGACGGAGCGAGCGGCTAATGAACAGCAACGGGACACATGGCTCACAGCCCGTTAACACCACCTTGTACCAAGCCGTACTGGCCGGGAAAAGCAAACGTTAGCCACTTGTGCCCATGTAACCATCATGCTAACACCCACACCTACGGCTTTCTCATGCAAGTTTGTTAAAAAGCAAGTTTTGCATGCGAGGGACAGAATCCATGAAGTTTTATAACTAGACAGGTTAGATATCTTCATGTTTTTAGGAACAAAGCTAACTTTAGCATCTTTTGCTCGTCATGATGGTCCCATTGATGATTCCACAGTTCTATGTGTCCTTTACTCGTATGAATGTGCATCTTTGTGGTTTGGGCTGGAGAGCACAGATTTGCACCAATCCAGCTTTTTTGCTTCCGATATCGATACTTGAGATTGAACCGATACCGGTTCGATCATTAATGCACTGCAAATGTTAGGTTTATCAGTAATTCTGTAACAGCATTTCAAAAACTAAAATACAAACACAGAGACCTTCACTAGTGGCCAATATTAGCCTATTTCAGTAACTTGTATTCCAGCCGCGATTGGTTGAAGCTAGCATTAGCATACTGCTGCGAAATGCAGTATTTTGCGCAGCAATCAAAAGTTCTACTCAACCAGTTCAACGACTGAATTCTACAGATTAAGATCTTTCAAATGATATCCATTCCCTTAGATTGAGTTGGTGAAAGTATCAGTTCAGTATCGGATATTTGGAATAGATACCCGATCTTGTATTTTTCCTTTATTGGCTCCGATATCCGATACCAGTATTGGATCAGTGCATCCCTACGCTAGACGGTTTCTGTGTGGCGTTTGCACAGGTCTGGATGGATTTTCTCCGGGTGCTCCAGTTTCCCCATCACCCCAAAACATGCACAAAGGTCGATCCTCCCGCGGGTGACTCCGACCATTAGCCTGGCTCAAGATCTGGAGATGGGTCCCTGGGCACAGCACTGTCCCGACTCTCCCGATTACCCAGCACACCTCTGCCTTAACCTGAGTTAACAAAACTAGTGCTTCATCAAAAAATACAAAAATGAGATCTGTTCCACACAAGCTGCCTGTTACTGCTTGTGGAGGCCATCGTACACTCCTTGGACATCAAAACAGACGATGCTCTTCTCAGTGAACTGTGGGAAGACTCTTTTGTTTTTGGCTTAACAATGATCTGGACAGGGCCCATTCATTCGGCACCTTCCTACGGCAGATCGGAGAGGGTTATCTCAGAGGGCGCGCGCATCTCACAACCTCTTCAGCCCTACCATTAGAGACAGGTCCAACTGACTGAAGGACAGCTTCATCTATCACACTGTTGAAGCTCAACTCTCTCGCTCTGCTTCCACTACTGTTTGCGTTATATGCTTTACGTGTGATGGTAAATTTACTTGAATTGGTTGAATTGAATTTGCTTAGACCTTAACCTTTGCTTATAAACCATAGCCTAATGTTATCCAAAGTTTTAGAAATACAGGGCCTATAGGCAGTAGGGTAAAGCTGACTCCATCACCATGCTTTATAACACTGACAACATTTCTCATGTAATGTCATTGAAAGCGCATTGAAACACATTTGTAGAAAATGTATTTTGATGTAAAATTGGCATAGTATTAGTAGACCCACTGGTGACACACATACTGTAGCTACATATACAGAGCCATGAAGTGGATTGAATAAATTAGCAGGCACACATGCAAGACAAAACTAAATAAAGCCACAGATACCAGCAGACATTTAAGAAAAAAACGCCACTTTCTCACTGCCTCATTAGCTCCCGAACACTCCTTGCCTCCACCGTGTTAAGCGCTCCCCAGACAATAATCCCGGTTGGCATTTTGACATAAGTGTGTAGTGCTATAAAAATAAACATAAGTCCAAAGACACGGCTCAGGGCCAGCGCGACACTTTCCAGGACTGATATGAGCCGACAGCATGACACCAGGACAACCGTAGCACGCTTTCGTCAAGACGCGAACACGAATCGTCCAGAGACGGCGCACGGCTAAAACGGCAACGAGTGACAAGAGATTTCACACAGACAGCTGCTAATGCGGCCGGCCAAGCATGAGTCACTGTCAAGACATTTGTCATTATCGTTGTCAATATGGAAGGCGTTAGACGTGCAGCTTAGTGTGATGATCAGTTACAGTTTATATTAGTTTCAGAACTAGAACCGAGTGAAGATGACAACGAAAGGGGAGTTTTTAATACCGTACTAAAATAGCACACCTCAAACGTAAAACAATAAGACAATAGGTAGACTATGTTAGGGAAATGTTTTCATAATAATCATAATAAAGACATTACATTACATCATGTGCCCAATGTCAAAGCATGGTATTGCATTAATAGTTAATGGCACAAAGACTTGTATCTCAGTATTTGAAGATTGATTGTTTTGCACTGATTCTTAATGTGTGTATCATATAGTGTATTGTGTATACAATGCGATACCTTTTGGTTTGATCTCATCCGTAATATTCCTTACTATTCCATACTTTTTGCACTGCTTTAAATAGATGTAATACTTTATTTTCTGACTGCACTAAAACAATGTGTCAATATTCACAAATGTGTATCTCAGCTACAGGCTATATTTCATTGGTAGAGCATTAGGAGGCAAATCAACCGCTTACTGGAGCAAAACAGGGACACTATCAAAATATTGGACAAAGAACAAGCAGATGGTATAAAGTGCATCCCAATAAATGCCTGTGCTGCTTAGTGTCCACTAGATGTGTTTGCTCGGGTTTTCAGGTCATCATTTGCCAATTTATTTGCAGCTTGTTCAAAGACCCTCGAGCAGCCAAAACTCTAATTAATTCTGGCTCCATTACGTGTGGATGAATGATGGCTTTGCCATACCTTGTTATGAAATACAGGACAAACTGGATGTCCTCTTTCTGAAATGGTTGCTTAGCACTGATTCAGATAATCAGATGCAGGTTAGCTCCGCTGTGGTTTGAATATGGAAATTGAATGGCTGATATGTTCAGCACACACTGAAAATGAGGATGGATAAATGCATTTCACTTTTGAGAGCAGCTAACAAATAGCATTCAAAATGCTCTAGACAGATTCAGTATTCACATTGAGTGATATATTATTAATAATGTTTTTTCTTTACATCCTGACATTTTAACACTGGTTGAATTAAACTTACAAAATACAAATGTAATGGTAATAAATGCAGTAGTATAACAGGGATGATAAATCCTGCTGTTGCTGTTCTCTACGGGAAACAAAACAGCACATATTGTCTAAACTTGTCAGAGCTACTTGAGCACAAAGTGGAGAATTAATGACTGTGTTAACATGTGTTTAACACAGAGGTGAATGACAAACCAGATGTCAAACAGCAAACCAACAAACTTCATGGTTATTAGTCCAGACTGGCTCAACACAAAGTAGCTTTATTACTCGGAAAAACAACTCGGATTGTTTTACTGATTGCACCCAATCAGCCATAAGCATGAAAACAACAACGCCTTGTCCAAATGGAGAAGTGGTCTATAATTTATCCAACTTATTACGTTTGAATCCAGGAAAATACTTGATAGAGGTTGAAGTAAGATGTAATTTTGCCCAGAGTGATATCGAGGTGGACAGACGGGGTGACAGACTGACACGTGTTGTCAGAATGAGGGACAAGCCTGAACGGTAAATTACTTTGGCACACACTCACAGCTGGAACAACAAGTACAAACATGACCTAGCCTTGTCCCTGAGAGAAGTCGCACCAGGGAGCAGGCACACACAGCCAAATCACTGTGTTCCAAATGTGGTCCCTACACCGACTAGCTGCCGACTCGCGCCACGAAAAACATGCAAATGGGAAGGTGCAGCAGTGAACAATATTTGTAAACATAATCTCACAGCAAAATGCAGAGTGTGCAGATGTCAAATGGAGACAGGAACATGTTCAAACTATGTCTATATCATTATCTGGGATAGAGACAAACAGGTTTTGACAGTGTGACAGTGCTCCCAAGAACAAAAGTTGCATTAAAGCATAAAGATTAGAAGCTTTCAAGACCTACAACACTGAGATCTATGGAAAACTGGACATTTATATTGCAGAAGTCGTTCCATGGACCGTGAATTATTATTTTTTTCAAGCCGCGACTCAAAGGGCATGTCCAATGGGTCCAGCTGCGTTTATTCATATCCATGCTTGTACTGGCTTCACTTTGATCTCTTTGTAAAGGTGCCAACAAAGCCATTTTCAACTCGAGAGCTGGTGAATAACAGCGCCGACAACATCTGAAAATACCGGTTTCACTATTCAGACAAGTTTCATGGTTAACTTGAAGGGGATTCTCCACTCCCAAAGAGATGAATATGAATTTAGCAGTGCCACAATGGCTCAGTAAAACATGAAAATGCAAAAATCCCATTTGAGTTATTTTGTCATTACACATACACAGTGTGTTTTTGTTGAAGTACTACATTGTTCGACAGATTTCAAGTTTGCTATAGCGGTCGCTTTCCAATTATCCAAAATGCTAAAAAACAACTAGACAGCTCCTTAGATAATATGGTTTCAGATCAAATTGTTTAAAAGGAGCTGTTAGTAGATTACTTATTTAATTTTCGAGGCAAGGATTTCTTTCAGTGAAGTTCAAGTAACACGTACAGACATCTTTAATGCGCAGGATTATTGTTATTTTGTCGCACTAATAACACCATGTTCCGTTCACTTCTTCTTTGTTCTAATCTTGCTCGATGAAAGTGCCGTTGCTTTCCTGTGCTTCTAGTGGAAAACTGTCCCTGCACTTGTTCAATGGCCTGTACCAGAAAGTCGCCTGCGCTCACAAATCAGATCTGCTGGCATTAACTTCAAACCGAGGTCAAGTGGGCTGAAGTGGCGGGGTCAGGTGCCAGTTCTCCGCGACTTTTAAGACCTACAATGGCAGTACAATTCCCATCTCTTCGACCAAAGGCAACACAAAAGCCGGCCTAAGACACTTGCTGCGTAAATCGCCTTGCACAAGAACTGTACAAGGATAATCAGTGACTTGTGTGAAGAATAGAACAGTGAATTCATGTGTGTGGATGCATAAGGGAGACCACTGTGGAGTAAAGCCCATGCGAGAATGCACTTTTGTCTTGCTTCTTTTGTGTGTTTTGCTTTGTTTGGGCGTCGATGCCCTTACAACCAGAGAATCCTCAAACACGGGTGGCTGTGTGCTTCAAATGTCAATCCAATAAACGACAAGAGCAGGACCAGGGGCGCTCCGATGGCAAAGGTGAACAGAGATGCTTGTATACTGCTGAACAACGAATACATAAAAAAAAATTGAATTATCGCAACTGGAAATGGAGAAAGTTGGAAGGCAGGAGTAATACAGTACATGAAATACATAGAGCAGCAGGTGTGGACATACAATTAGGCATCATTTATCCACTGAATGATATCCACTGAGCAACCCGCATGACAGTCAGCACTCAGGGGGACACATCGCCACATCTTGGGCCAGTTTTTTTGTCAGAATTTATCGAGTTGGAACCACCGTACATGTTTTCACATTATTCCATTTTTCCCCCAGAGTTGGCCCTGTGGTATATAAAACAACGTAGCCAGTGTGTCCGTCCGCTGAAAGTCAGGCCCCAGTGCTGGCCGGTCCAGTCGCTGCACAGCCACAGCGGCTGACTGATGGTTTGGAAGGACAGCGTAATTGGGTTTTGGAAGCCCTTCTCCCGGGGGATCAGCCTCTGTCTTTGCCACTCTGATATTTGTGACAGAAATAGTTTCCTTTTGCAAGCCACTGACCTTTAAGATCACAAAAGGACACGCAGTTCGCATGGACTAATCAGAGGAAGACCAAAGGAAGGTACGAGCTCCCCCAGCAGAATGGCTGTATGGCAGTATAATCATTATACAATAAATTAATGATCTACGCCAACCTAATTGCACCTTCTATTATGCGCTGTTATTATGAGGATAACTATGTCTCTGCTGAGTCTTATGCAACTAATTGTGTGAATAATCTACGTAAAAGAGGCAGCCTTAATTATGCCCTGGACAACGGCACAGTACGACTGTACAACTCCAGCTTCAACAACTTTTGAGAAAAACAGGGAAGTCATGGTCACCTATAATCACACTTTCCTTTCAAACGAGTAATGAACTGCTCTCAAGTGACCACAGTATGGTACGGACTCATGCAAGTCCATATCCTATTATTAGTTTTATACATAACACCCCACGGGAGCAGAACCACAAGATATGAGCCATGTATTGCATTACTCCACTCCTCTGCTATTGCTTGACGCCATTGTCTGTTGGTCTCTTGTTTCCCACGGTCTTCACCAATTTGTCCTTAATAAACTGCTGTAGGTGGGTAAAGGGGGATGATCCTTAGTGTACATGGGTGAATGCTCATGGGAGTCAGGTTGGGTGGGTGAAGGGGAATGACCCTTAGTGTATATTGGTGAATACTTGTGGGAGTCACGGGTTGGGTAGTCAAAGGGGAATGATTATTTGTATTTATGGGTAAATATATGTGGGAGTTATGGAATCTGATATGAGACAAAACTATTCAAATTATCTCAATCTCAAATAAAAAATAAATGATAATATATTTTTTGGGATTTCATAAGATATTGTTTTCATTCCAACATAAAAATAAACAATGAAAAATAGAACAACTATGAAATGCTAAACATGAAGAATAAACATTGTTATTCAATAAATAAATACAAATTCACTTCAGTAAAAAATAAAATGTTTTAAAAGTTTCAATTTCAATGTCAATAGTAAAAAATGTTGTTGTTGTTTTCCTTATTTGTCCTTGTTAGTGTTTCTTTGCTTTTGACTCTCAAAGTTTTGCTTTTGGTGAAACGCTGATAGGGAGGCGGGCCTTAGAACAGTGCCTTCTCATTGGCTGAAGGACTCGGTGACCCAGAAAAGGTAGTTTTGAGTGACAG